>CM055095.1:53536751-53783943 GCA_029204225.1 Diphasiastrum complanatum
GATGATGATTGAATGTTTGAAAAAAAGAATGAAAGTGTTGATTGGATTTGAATGAGTGTGAATCTACTATTGTGTCAAAATTTCTAGTAGACAATGATATATATCAAAAAGTGTTTGTGTTGATAAAGCGTAAGAATGTTTGTTGGGAATAGATGATCTCTTGGAGTGTAACAAAAAATCCTTGTTCATTTTCAAGATTATGTCAATGATTCCATCTGTGAGGCCCAAGTATTTTCAAGATTCTATCCATGAGACCTATTTATTTCGAGGGCTCAAAATCATAGCCAATCAAATTTGTAGAAAAAAAAAGTGGTACTATTATTATGCCCTAGGTAATGGGAGTGGGTGGATCATGGGGATGTGTGGTTATCCCCAAGGTATCAAGGTACAATGTGTCCTTGTGTTATTTCTCATTAACAAAGTTTGTTTTGGGTCGATCACCTTGTAAAATCATCTTGTGTTACACTTTTTTTTTTCTATATTTGATCTTGAAGATGTATACCAAAGATCAAGCAAGAAATGCTTGAGCTGATGCTAGATCTCTATTCTTTTTTGGATTTGAAATAAGGTGTGTCCTAAGGAGTAACATAGAAGACAACAAATGTCAAAGTATGATATTTGTCGGTGATACGCTCTTGAGACATAAGTTTAGTTCAAAACAAACAAATACACGTAGTGGCGCTATTACAACAAAGAAAGTACCTGCATCAAATGATACCAATTGTAGCATATGTGATGCATTAAGACATTAAGTTGCCAAAAGGCACAACTAAATATGTCAAAATAGTTCATAGACTTGTAAGTTTAGAAATGAAGTTACAATCGACTGGGAAGGAATATGAGTAAACACTTTAGCTGAGTATGGGAATCTTGATCTAGGAAAGTCTTATTGTTCAGGCCATGTATGCAAACACGCCTCCATAGAAACTTGCTATAGATCTTGTATCATCCTTGGCCCAAGCTAGTGAATAGGATGCTTATGCCTTGACAACTAGCTCATCTATTGATAACACTTAACTTCAATTTGTGGGTACAATTTGCATTATGTGGCAATGAGAAACATAACTAAGCTAGTAACAAGTTTCTTTAAGATGTTAAATTTGTATGACTAAGCAGATAACATTTCAATAGTTTTTTTACATGATCTCAAGAATAGTCCAAGTATAGTATTTGTTGGTAGAGAGCTTATGAAGATGCATCCAACAAACTAATGTCTACACTTGAAAGTATAATGTCTAAAATATCATTTCATCTTTCAAGCATGTAATTTCAATCTATTTGTACCAAAATAGAAGACATGCAAGATTCGAAATTGTCAAGATTTTTGAAAACTGAATGCCACAACCAAGAAAGACCATCATCCGTTGCCATTTATCAATTTGATTTTGAATCAAGTTGTAGGTTCATGCACGATACAACTTCTTGGAAAAATTTTCAAGTTATAATCAAGTCTTTATTTGAGAAGAAGATCAGCCAAAACTACATTTACAAGTGATTGGGGGACTTATGCATATCGACAAATGCCTTTTGGTTTGTGCAATGCACTAGCCACTTTCCAAAGAATGATCACAATATTTACAAAAATATGTATATAGATGGAACTTAGAAGTTGCTAAATTAATTGCAAGTTTTTTGAAGGATGTCATGCCTTGTCGTCAAAGTATTAATCATGAAACAGTGGCATAGGCAATCTATGAAGGCAAAATTTTCAAGATCAAACTTGCTAGATTTAGGAAAATATTAGTTGGTCAGTATACATAAGCAAAAATATCTAGAGTATACAAATAGATACAAATTGATGAAGCACTTAATCAAAGATAACAAATTGCATTGGAAAACCTTGATTATAGTTTTTGTATTTGAATGACACCCTTGTACTTTGTATTCATATTGAATATAACTATACTTGTTGATGCTGATTCGATGTCTTGAAAAAATATCTATATTCAAGACTTGCTATGAAGTTCATTTTCAATGATAAAAATCAGTACACCTAGCCTTGAATTTATATGTTTATGAGGTCATTGCACATTTGAGAAGGGAGATATTTAATACCTTGAATACAAAACATTTTGTGAAATATCAAATATATTTGACTATATTCCTATAATATGATGACTTATGCCAAATGAAAGACTCATAATGAAGAAATATATAAAAAATACTATTCTATTTGATATATATTATTGAAGGGCAACATTATTCAACATGTGAAGGCTCAATTATAAATCAAATGAAAGGAAGGACTCAAATGAAAGACAAGTTATGTATTGAACAAATAAATTTTAAAGACTAATTGAAACGACACATTCTTTATAAACTAGACGGACTCAAATAATGGACATTTGGAACCAGTCATATTATTTGTGACTCTTTCCACAGTCATGAATTTCCATGTGTAATCACCTTATTAGTTTATGGTGACATGATGGAGATACAACATGTCATTATCATATTGGATTAGATTAAATGAGCACCTAACAAAGAGAATGACACATTGTATTCTTTGAGAATGCGTCTGTTTATGTGATTCCACTATATGTACTTCAAAGATTAATATAAGAATCAAAAGTGTCACATCTTGATTTACAAGTGTCTACATTTCTCACTCAGCTTGAAGCTGTATATTCACTAAGATTGTGGAGTTTGTCGATGTTGACTCATCCATAGTAAATGCATTGGTCCTTCGTGGATCGAATGCATCTCATGACTCTGATAAGAGCCTTCCAATGGTTTATACAAAGATTAGACATGAATTGACTTAGGGAGCTTATTGCAAAAGCAATATCAGGTTTAGTATAGACCATTGCATACATGAGAGTACAGTCTAAGATAGACTAGTATGAGTAATCTCTCATATGCTCCTTCTCCTCCTTTGTCTGAGGACACTAGTCCTTCGACAATTTTAGGCATTAGAGAAATTACAAAATTCAAAATGGCCCTTTGTAAAGATACCTCTATTTTTCTCCTTTAATTTTGACCACCACTTGGCCCAATCAAAATGCACACATTTCAAATCTACATAACGTAGCTCAAATAAATTGGAAAATAAATTTATATATAGCAAATCATGAAATTGCCATGTATCCCATTAGTTGGCTCTTCCTGCCCAATATGTGCTAATCTATCTGACGTCAATACCTCAGGTTACATTTGTTCAAATGTGTTGGTTAGTATAATGAGATTTGGTAAACGGACTACTTAAAGTTACAAAATTATAGTATGCACAGTAACCTGATGTTGTTACTATGATTTTTTCATGAGGTTAAATGTGATATGGAATATTGAATTGAATATCAAATATGAGAGACTTTTAGAATCTCGAGAAATTTAAGATTCTAAGAGAAATTGAGTGGCAAGTCAGATAATCCATTTATAGAACCATCTATGTTTTGCAATTGGATTTGGGTCTTGCAAGTGAAAGCAGATTGAAGGTGTTCCATACATGAATCTAGTAATTTGGATTTTTTTTGTGGCATTATAGAGTGTTTCTTTATAATAACTGTGACAACCAAGAGAATTTCTAACCTATAAAAGAATTAAGTTCTTTTTATCGATTCTGAAATAGATATTGGATATCTAGGACAATATGTATTTGGTTTTGTTGAGATCCATGTTCTTTTTGGGAAAGTAAATACATTTGAGGCATTTCAACTGTACTTGAATGATAAATTTTGTCTCATCCATGCCGGGGTACAATGCTGAGTGGTATTCTTGAGTAACGCTCAAGGGGCATGAGGGATTTCAATGGTTATAAATATCTCCTGGAATTGGTTGTGATTCTGATCCTATATCTTGGTATAAGATAGCCAAATAGTCTTTTTGACTTTTTGGGTAAACAGGGCTAAAGCAAAGGATTCTTGGAGGAAAAGTTGATGGTATGGGACATCAGTGATTTCGAAGAGAATTTCTTGGATAATAATGATCTATAGACGAATGGTTAGTGATTACGGTAATGGTAATACTAACAGAAAAATCCATTGGCTATTTTTTAGGGTATTTTGAGAAATTATGAGATATAGATCCCGATCCCAAATGGTATCTCATTATTTATAAAATTTGGAGGCCCTTAAATCTATTTCCCTATTATTTAAAAAAAAAAAATTTAAATACGAGACAATTGGATTGAGATTCATATAATTTTTTTCAGTGTAGAACTATGTTCTGAAGGACCAATTATAGTTATATGAAATAGTACTTCCATACAATGGCGAATATTTAGAATCAATTAATGTTTTCAATTGATTTAGTTGGAAACTTGTCTACATTAAAATTACCTGAGGCGATGACTGTTGGATTTCAATGCTCAGCCTCCAATTCATTCAATAATGGGCATCCTAAAAATTGTATATACTTATACCAGAAAACCAAAAAAAAGTGACTCGAATTTTTTATAGCAGAAATTTGACTCGTATTTTTTAGAATTTTTGATACCGTATCGCCTTAAAAAATTCGTAATTTTTTGAGTCATTGAATTTTTGAGTCATTGTATATTTTTTGAGTCATTGTAATTTATCGAGTCATTGTCAGACCTATAAAATCAAAAACAGGAGAAAAATCAATTCATGTATGTATCCGACTCCATCGATATCGAAGTCATCAAAGTCATAGACTTCATCAACTTCAACTTCTCTCTTGTATATATCTGACTCCATCGACATTAGAGTCATCGACTTCAACCTCTCTCATGTATATACCCGACATCGAAGTGCTCAACATCAAAGTACTCAACACCGAAGTACCTCGACATCGAAGTATCCAACTTATTCCATTCCGTTGTTCATAAACTCCATCGACAACTCGACTTCGTTGACTTGCCCGACTTCATCGACATTCTCTCATCAATAAAAGTTGATCCAAGTACTGTCAGAAAACTTTATGGCAGTTCACCGACTTGTACATAGGCGGTTACCAACTACAAGGTAGTTATAATCAATTAAGTAGGTAGAAAAGCACTAACCTAAAAGACTTGAAAATATCTTGTAAATAATATCTTTCAGTTAGTTATCTATAGACGAGATAGTTGATTAGAGAAGAGAGACGATAGCTAAAAATATTTGCGCCTCACTGAATTGCGCTTAGCTTCATGCCATGTACTTCCAATCAATCAATTAGAGAACATTTTTCCCCCTTCTGATTTGTTCTATTAAGCATGACTACTAATAGATTTCGATGCTTCTACTGGAAGAACTTCTTCACTCTCAGAATGTCACATAGATAGTGTTTCGAGTCATCTCAACACTTTAAAAAATCTTATGGAGAAAATGACTGCAACTGGCTCAGTCATCGAAGATTTTGATGTTGTTATGACTCTATTATCAAGTCTATCTAAAGCTTACAAAAATTGGGTCATGGCAATTTCAACCCAAGAACATCTCACTCTTTCAAGAGTAATTTTGATGTTTCTACAAGAGGAGATAAGATGAACTGCATCCTCCTCCGCAACTCAGGATCAGATCCTCAAGCTCTATATTCAAAACAAAATTAGAAGTTCAGATCCAATGGATCTACACATTCAGATTATCTTGAAAAAAGGAGCAATATGCAACAGCCTATATCAAACACAACATCAACTTCAAAGCCTTCATCATTCCAGCCAAGACAAAATCTATTCTATAAGTACTGTAAGAGGAGTGGTCACCTTATGAAGGATTGCAGAATGTTGCAATACAACAATGAAAAGAAGCAGCAATTCCAACAACAAGCAAATGTTGCTACTACTAGTCACTTGATCCAGCAACAAGAGGAAGATGAAATTGTCTTCTTCACCAAAGTTGAAGAACAATAGGATATTGATTCATGGTATCTAGATTCGGGAGCAACTCAACAAATGACTCACCATCGAGACTGGTTCCAAGACTACAAGCTATTCACCCACTCTCGAGTTGTGCAACTTGGAGACAACTCATCTCATACTATCGCGGGTGAAGGAACAATCAAATTCAAATTTTTGAAAGGTGAAATAAAGTTGTTGTCCAATGTTCTTCATGTTCCAAATCTGACCAAAAATCTGCTCTCAGTTTGTAGAATCATAGATTTTGGTCGAAAGGTCAAATTTGATACAGAGGGCTGCACTATTCTTGACAAGTCCAAAAAAGTTTTAGCTTTTGGTAGAAGGTGTGGCTACCTTTACAATCTCAATCACTCTTATTTTACAAACTGTCAAGCTCTTTATACTTCAACTTTTGAATAGACTGATATGCCTTGGCATTTCAAACTTAGCAAATCTACTTCTTCTTGTGAAAGCTATATTATCAACAAACATGCTAGAAGTCCATCCATTTCTGATTCAGTTCATTCTTCTAAACATTTGCAAGATCTTGTACATAGTGACATTTGTGGCCCTATGCAGACTGCTTCCATAGGGGGAGCCATTTATTTGCTAACTTTTATTGATGATTTCTCTCGAAGAACTGTCACCTACTTCTTGAAGAACAAATAAGGAACCATGCACTGTTTCAGAGGCAATGTCAACTCCTGATGGTAATCAAGCAGCAGATTACTTCACGAGAGTCGATGCATTTCTAAATGAGAATGGTTTTATTCCAAACTCGACAAACTCAAATATTTATTTCAAGTCTGTATCAGATTCCTTCATAATCATCACTCTTTATGTAGATGATATGTTACTGTTTAGTACCAATCTGAATTTATTGAATGATTCAAAATGCATGTTATTAAAAAGGCACCATCTCAGATTTAACGACATGCTAAATCTGAGGATCCAAGTTTTTCAGGATCCACATTAAGGAGGAGTGTTGGATTTCAATGCTCAATCTCAAATCCATTCAATAATGTGCATCCTGAAAATTGTATATACTTATACCAGAAAACCAAAAAAAGGTGACTCAAATTTTTTATAGCAGAAGATTGACTCATATTTTTCAAATTTTTTTGATACCGTATCGACTCAAAAAATCCGTAATTTTTTGAGTCATTGAATTTTTGAGTCATTGTATATTTTTTGAGTCATGGTAATTTCTATAAAATCAAAAATAGGAGAAAAAATCAATTCATGTATATATCCAACTCCATCAACGTCGAAGTCTTCGGCTTCAACTTCTCTCATGTATATATCCAACTCTGTTGACATCGAAGTCATCGACTTCAACCTCTCTCATGTATATACCCGACATCGAAGTGCCCGACATCGAAGTACTCGACATCGAAGTACCCGACTTACTCCATTCCATTGTCATCAACTCCATCGACAACTCGACTTCGTCGACTTGCCTGACTTCATTGACATTCTCTCATCAATAAAAGTCGATCCAAATACTGTCAGAAAACTTTATGGCAATTCAGCGACTTGTACATAGGCAGTTACCAACTACAAGGCGAATTATGTATAAAAGCACTGACCTGAAAGACTTGAAAATACCTTGTAAATAATATCTTTCAGCTAGTTATCTATAAAAGAGATAGTTGATTAGAGAAGAGAGACGGTAGCTGAAAATATCATTGAATTATGCTAAGCTTTACACGCATGTACTCAATTTTCCCGATCAATCAAGCATACATTTTTCCAACTTTTGATTTGTTCTATTGAGCATGACTATTATTCATTCATCTTGATCATTTTGCTGGTAACTACTGCACTTCCGATCCTCAACCACGTCCGTTCTCTACTTCCGCTGCTAACCCACAATGATCAGATCATTTGATATCAGAGCTGCTATTATCATAGTGCTCTACCAATCCGATATCATTTCTGCTAACCTCTTATTTTCCAACAATGACACCCCAAGAAAAGAGAAGATTGCGACTACAAGCCTTATGCTTCTCATTGATTAGTGGCATTTTATATCTAAAAGGAGTGGAAGGCCTATATCGACATTGCGTAATTCCAAATGAGGCCATGTTCATATTAGAAGACTGTCTTGACTCCGCTTGTGGAGGACACTTTGCCGAACAACTAACAACCCAAAAAGTATTAAGGGCTGGCTACTCGTGGCCCATGGTATGTAAAAATTCTTATACCTATGCGAAGAACTGTGATATTTGCCAACGAGTAGAACCAAATGTAAACATGACACAAGCTTTGATTCCGATACAAGCACAACTACCTTTTGAATAAAGGGGGCCAGAATCTATTGGACCAATATAACCTGCATCCTCTAGATGAAAGCATTACATTATAGTTGCTACTGATCACTTCACAAAGTGGGCAGAAGCAAGGGCCGTCGCCAAAGACAACGCAAAAGAAACTGTATGGTTTCTATTAGAACAATTCATAGGGACATTTGGAGCCCCAAAAGAACTGGTGTTAGATAGAGGGACACATTTTCTAAACAAGACCATCAAGGCACTAATAGACTAGTTACTAATCAAGCATAGAAAGAGTGCACCTTATCACCCACATGCCAACGGACAAGCTAAAGGTACCAATAAACATATATTAGCCATTCTCAGAAAAGTGGTTTTTGACAATCGTTGGGACTGGGACAAGAAATTGTATGCAGCCTTATGGGTCTACAACATTACTCACAAGACAAGTACTAATCATACACCATTCTTCCTAGTATATGGTCAAGAATGTGTTTAGCCAATAGAAATCAAACTCCCCACACTACGATTTGAAATGGCCCATGATCTAGGAGAGAAAGAATCTCTACAACAAAGGCTGAACATGCTACAAGAGCTAGATGAATACAGATTGATTTCCCTAATCCACCAGAAAACCTTTAAAAAAAAGATAAAGATTGTTCATGATAGAAATATTCTGAACTATACATTCAAGATTGGACATCTAGTATTGCACTATGATAGTCAGAATTGAATGGGAAACCGTTCGACAAACTTGTCAACATCAACAAGCTAAAGACCTATAATATGTGAAGGAAAGGAGCCTTCTTGTACCGTGTAAGATAGTTTTATTTTTCTCTTAACTCTTAGTACATATTTTTGTATAGCAATAATGTAAACAGATTGTAACTTCTCCCCCTCCATGAGAAATAGTTGATAGAATGGGTCAAGAGCACAACAACTCTTCCTCACAACAGCAATGTCTATGACGTCAAGACAGAGGGCAAGAGATACTCCATCCCTTGACACAGTTGATGAATCAGCATGTGCGAAGTTTTACTTGGGACAAAATAGTTGCTGACTTGCAGATTCAATCTAAAGAGCTATGGCAATGGGATAGTGCCAACGACGTGTCTTACCTAATCTTTCTGTGGCCAAAGATTAGTCAGATGCATTATAGTGGACTGTGAATATGAGGAGCCTTGTTGTAGTGGGTTTCTTTCCTTGCCTAAACTGAATCCAAGATCTAGTCAATTTAGCATCAAAGACACGGAGTTAGTTGTCACGCTAAGTTCGTTCCCATGAGAGCGATAGTATAGTTCAGATTTCAACATGAATGGAAGATCCAAATCCAACACTAACATCCATTAACCCCAATTATTAACACTACATCCATTAACACTACGATCCATTAACACTACACATCCATAACAAAGATAGCTTACCCTTTCTCTCTCTTCCTTTCTCTCTCATAAAAAGTATAATAACACACAATCCCAATAACAATAAGATCCAACAATTAGCAAACCCAAAGAAAGCATGAGAGATGGAGAAGGAAAGAAGAAGACATTCATCAATCCATTTATGAAGAGAACCAATCTGCTTCATTGAAATGAGAAAATGAACATGTGGAGCAACTCGAGTTGGTCCCTTCTTATAGTAGAGAGGAGGACCCTGGCCTCTGAATCCTATTGGTCCATTCTTGCCTCTCTTTTTATTCAAATTTAAAAAAGTGTGGGAACCATCAAAATTGGAGGGAAACCCAACTTTATTCACTAACTTGACATTTAGGCCCTGCGACATTAAAAGTCCCACAAAAAGGCCTAAAGTCCTTTTATTGACTTGTAACTAATCAAAGAACTATGTGGTCATTGGGTTGGACTTACACACACAGGGTGCCAAATCCCTTTTACTTATTAACTAGGGTTAGGGTGGCCTTGGGGTCTGCAAACTCTTCAATAGTATCCCCCACCAAAACTGGTGGCGGTCCCACGACACCTGCAATATGCAGTTATTGGGGACTTTTATTGGCTTCGCGTTGAATCTTGATTAAATGGTACTGCACCTTCTCCATAAAGTCGAGGTGTGCTTATTAAAATCCAAATTATGTGGCAAAAAACAACGGTGGGCTCCGGAAATCCACTTGGAAGTTGTCCATGATGCGAAGCGTGATTCCCAAGAGCCTCCCATCATTGCTACACGAAAGTATAAATGAGCAACCGGTAGCTGATCTTTGATTTGCTCTTAGGCCATCGGCTTATTTGGATCGAATGCCAGAGGAGGGAGGCAATCGTCCCATCTGGTTGCCACTAACGCCAACAAAGTTAGATCTTTAGCAAACATTGTTGATTGTGGCATCGTTGGATCTGGAGAGTGGACATATTCTCTCTGATAGGCTTGTAAAGCGCAGTGGAAATCCATTGAGATTGTCCAGCTATAGGACTGATGGATGATTGGCCAATTGGGCGTATGGATAGTGATCTTGTCCAAAGCCAGTCCCAAATCTTTCCATTTATTTCTTCACAACATTGGCACATAATAGGGATCTACTCGCAATTGGTGAGGGCTGGCGACGTAACTCCTAATTGATTCCGGAGTTTTCTCAAAATTCATGATTCTCCATGTCGGCTGCTCTCCTAATGTAGGTATTTTGTCCAACTAACCACATTTGGGATTTTGCTTACCACGTCATGCCCTTTGGGTTGACTAATGCCCTTGGAACCTATCAGAGGTTTATAAACAATCACTTCGAGGATATCTTAGACGAAAACCTCAAAATTTTTATAGATGATCTCTGTGGGGCAACCACTGTCATAGAACATCTCACCATGCTAGAGAAGTGTTTTCAGAAGTGCGCAACAACCTGTACAGCTTTGAATGCTAAGAATTGCCTATTCGAAGTTCCTTACGGGGTACTATTAGGACATGTCATTAGCAAGTATGGCATGGCAACTGATCCAGAAAAAATAGCTATGCTCCTAGCCACGATGGCACCAACTACGGTGTCCCAACTTCAGACCTTCTTAGGCTCGAGCGGTTATTACAAAAGATATGTGATGGCCTATGCCATGCGTACTTACCAGATGACTGGCTTATTGAAAACCAACGTGGAGTGGACCTGGGACGAGGCATGTGAAAAGACTTTTCAGGAAACACGTGCGTAAACTGTTGTCTGGACCAGATTTGGGACAGAAAATATCGCCCTATTATTTTTATAGGGAGAAAACTGAACAAAGCCGAATTTAATTATAGTAAGGCTGAGAAAATTTGTTTGGGGATAGCTTACGCTGCCGCCAAACTAAGGCATTACCTATAACATCGGAAAGTGACTTTCTTTACCAAGAGTACTGCAGTCACCTTGATGATGAATAAACTGGAATCTCTTGAGCGCTTAATGAAGTGGATAATCTCCCTTCAGGAGTTTGACTACACCCTCCAAAGCAAGCCGCCTAAACTGCAGAGGTTAAACGATTGTATTTGCGAGCTGGGAGGGGTTACTGAAACAGACGATGAGTGGGAGACTGATGACTTAAGAGAACTTTTGAGGGTAGACGTTGACACAATTCCTGAGTGATATACAACTTTCGCAACCTACCTATCCACACTAGAGACACCCAGCAGTATGACGACTCTAGAAAAATGAAAGCTACGTCTACAAGCCCTAAAGTCCGCCTTAATAGGGGGCACATTGTACAGACGAGGTGTAGAAGGGTTGTATCAAAGATGCGTCACTCCTAAAGAAGCCAAATTTATACTAGAGGAGTGTCATAATTCTGCCTGTGGGGGCCACTTTACCGGCCAACTCACAGGGCAAAAAATTCTGAGGGCGGGTTATTGGTGGCCGACACTATTCCAAGATGCTCATCTACATGCCCGGAACTGCGATGCCTGTCAACGAGTTGACAAGACGGATAACAGGGTGCGATCATTAGTTCCAATATAGGCCTATCTCCCCTTTGAAAAATGGAGTATGACTTCATTGGCCCAATACACCCAGCTTCATATAGCCGAAAACATTATATCATAGTGGCCACGACTATTTCACAAAGTGGGCTGAGGCACGGGCTGTGGCCAAAGACAATGCAAAAGAAACTGCCTGGTTTACTAGAACACGTGATAGGCCGGTTCGGTACACCCAGAGAACTCATCTCTGACAGGGGTTCCCATTTCCTAAACAAAACTATCAAGGCTTTGACCGATCAGTTGACGATCAAGCACCGGAAAAGCACACCCTACCACCCGCAAGACAACGGTCAGGCTGAAAGCATGAACAAACAACTGGTAGGAATCCTAAGGAAAACCGTATCAGATCGACAGAGGGATTGGGACAAAAAACTGTACTCGGCATTGTGGGCATATAATGCCACCTATAAGACCAGTACCAACAACACGCCCTTTTTTCTAGTGTATGGCCAAGGATGTGTACTGCCAATAGAAATAGAGCTCCCATCCTTGCGGTTTGCCATGAAGCACGACCTAGGAGAGAAAGAATCAATACAACATCGACTGGACACTTTACAAGACCTGAACGAGCACCGGATAGCTGCTTTAAATCACCAAGAAACCCACAAAAGACGCATGAAGGAGATTCATGATAGGAACATGCGCGATTACCAGTTCAGACAAGGGTAGTTAGTGTTGTTCTACGATGCTAGACACGAGCTGATGCCTCAAAAGTTGGGGCCACGCTGGACGGTCCATATGTAATAGTGAAACTGTATGAAAATAACACGGTGAAGCTGGCAGAGTTAAATGATGAAATTTTTAAGCACCGAACCAACATAAACAAGATAAAAAGCTTACCGTAGTTAAAGAGAAGCCGAAGTCACTTGTATAGTATGTAACACCTTTTTCTGTTCACGTTTTCAGGTATTGGAGTGAACAACCTAGAAGCATCACGAATACTGGGAGCACTCAAAGAATCAAAAGTAGCCCTAGTGACCCTCTACATACACGCTGAACGGAAGGGTGTGAAAGACCCATACAAAAATTCATAAAATCGAGAAAAATACAAAAAGATTATTGTTGTGATATGGAACTCACCCAAGAACTTGGGACATATACGTTGAAGGTAGACGGATCCTGTAGACATTCGAATAGAGAAGGTGCCATAGGAGCAGGATTGCAGAATCCCAATGGGACTGAACTAGCCAGTATAGGAGTCCTATTAGGGAAAGGATTCACGAACAACAATGCCGAATACAAAGACCTTCTAATCGGTCTACAAATGACCATGTGAGTTGCGCAAACTATAGGCAACCTCCGAATCATGGGGGATTCACAACTCCTAATCCGAGGTTTGACGGGCGTATACCGACTCAAAAGCAGGACCTTATAGGCCTATGCAATTGCCATCAACGAATACACTTGAGAGTTTTCCCACATCGAATGGATGCATATTCCATGAGCACAAAACCAACGTGATGATAGTCTAGCTGCGGTAGCCTACGACCACGATCATTACTGGCAATGTGAGCCAGGTAGGGTTGTCATTTCACCCATAACCATTGCTGTAGAGCTATGGACAGTTCTAAAAGCCCAAGCATGGTATGGAGTTCGGTGGATTAGAAGTCTGATAAACCAAGTAGGTCTAGAGAATCCCCAACTCCTAGCCCAATTACATCAGCTAATGAGCCATGAACTATCTAGAACTTGTTTTAGGTCACACCATAGTAGCATAACCCATGGGTTAATGGACACGACCTAAGTACATAGTAAAAACCCATGCCCTAGCACGAACCTGACAGATACACACGGAGGGGGAGAGGGGTGCAAAGGTTTATAGATTTTTTGTACATTCAACACATTGTATATTCATGTACATAAATGCTAAAACATAGGTGATGGAATTCACTGCTGAAAAGAGTATGGAAGACCCACAAAGCAGTTTGTAGCCCGACCAACACCATAGAAAACTGGTGAGATTCGTAACGAAGGAAGGACAGAGGACCGACATAGAAATCCAACGTCTGAAAGAAGAATTGAAGAAACAAAAGAACCTATGAATCAGAGCCACTAACGAGCTGGTTAACACCAATGAGGAGTGAGATACCTGGAAGCATAAGTACAATGACCTCAAGAAGGCTAATGACAGACGACAGATTAGCCATAGGGAGGGGTATAAAGGACAGAAAAAGATCCTAGCCAACACCAAGGTGGAACTAGCTGCAACCGAAACTACCGTAGCCATGCTAGCTAGGCAGTAGCATGAGTACCAGAGACAAGAATTTGCACGAGGACCAATCAGGCCTCAGAGTTCCCGCACCCCTTTACCCGCTTAGCCTGTGCACCGCAAGGAAATTTTGTTAGACAGTCCGTTCTACAAAAACTTCGATGCTTACAGTTTATATCTACCGCCCATGGAATTTCCGCTAGATGTCTAGGTTTTTGAGCTACGACCATCCATGAGTTCCGCCCTCAGATTCACATGGCCACTCATCCCAGGTAGTTTTGAAAAATACAAAGTTTTCCTGCGAGAGCTTATGTAGGTCCTCAGTTGTTGCCGCACACCAGAAAGATGATATCATTAGATTGGCTGGGCACTATGCCTACTGCCTGCAGAATTGGTTACTACAACCTTGGGGGTGCTAAGACTAAACCCATTAGGATTCACCTTACCAAATGGTGGTACAACCCCAATGAGTCCATGGAGTCAGGAGCGGACCTAGCATTATACCTGCGGATGCGTGATAGAACTTCCAGGGAATGCAAAACCCTAAATGAGATGTTTTATTTTAAGTTCCTGGAAGGTGCCGATCCAGCCCTTGTGGGTGTGGCAGAAGTGGAACCCAATTACACCGGGGGAGTTGAAAAACCAACAGACAGAAATGTGCAGGAATGCATTGTAACCACCCACCTCACTATTATGCATCATACACTAGACACGGTATGGTGAGCATCTGTTGCAAGTCTCAGTTTTCTATGCATACATCTTTATTGCATCTCTATAAAAACTCTGGGCTACATTTGGACATTTTCTAATTTTCATGGGCATAAATGACTGTATAGACGCATAGTTGAGGGGGGGTTGAGAGAGGAAAAAGTGAGAACAAAAACAGTGCAGTGGGGTGGGGAGTGACTCCATAGCCCAATGGATAAGGCACAGAAGAAAAATATATATAAAAAAAGAAAAAGAAAAACAGAAAAAGATAGAGAAAGAAAGACTGAGAGAAAAGTAAGAGAAAAAAGAAAAAGACTTCAACTGTATGTATCAGATAACGAACCAATTTGTGAAGATGAGTGACCATACTACCCAGTGGTAGTCGCCAATGTTAGCCGATATTTTCGCACAGAAAATCGGGCTAATATTGAAGTTTAAGTTTGCAATACTTGAAAAAACCGGCATGTAAAACCTGGTTATTAGAGAAAAATTGGCACAAATTTGCCTTAGGTCTGGGTCCCAGCCCGTCCTAAAGTGGCTAGACATAGTTTAAAAGTAAGAAACTGACTTTCGAAAAAATCATCAAAAATATTTTGTGGTCAAGTTTTGTAAGACTGAGTCAAAAGTGCCGGTCCACCTAGATTTGGGTCCCCGCTAGCCCTAAATGAGGCTAGAGCAAATTTTGCGGTCTTAGAAATGGCCGATGAATATTTTACGGCTTTTCAAAAAAATGGCAAGTTGTAAGAAAATAGCCGATATGACCACGCTAAAATCTCACCATGTACTGAGTCCATTTTTACTAATATATGATCACTCAGTGTATTTTTCAGGGAAACCGTGTTGTCGTGGGAGCCCTAGTCTTGAATGCCGAAAAAGTCAACCACAGAAGATAAAATCGAGAAAGAAAAGTTTCGGGTAAAAACGGGACCGGGAAATATGGATTCAGTGTCAAGGAGTGGAGGCCACTAGGTGTACTATCAAATGGGTTGAGGACAAATGGCAAAGAGAGCTTGAAGGGCATGAAAATTGGCAAAGCCTCATTTTGAAGGGGAACACTTGGGATTTACTATAAAAGGAGGCCACTCTTTGTGTTAAAATATAGTTGGATGATGATGTGATAGTTTGATGTGAGTTGGATAATGAGATGATGTTGATATTTGCTAAGGTGAGAGTGAGAAGTAATTTAAGTTGGAAGTCATGTTGGTTGAGAGTCTTTTTGAGTGTGAGTTTGTTTGTTTGAGGGAAATTGTGGTTTAGTTCCATATTGTGTCTAATATTGCTCAAGGTTAGTATTACTTTGATGTTAGTTACTTTGCTTGCTTGCATGTTAGATGTGTGGTGAGTGACTTTGTGGTTGGAGTGTGTTGTCTTGTGTTGGTGGTGCCATGAATACTAGCATGCAATTCTAGTTGGTGATTGTGGAATGATTGCATATTGGGAAAAGTTTGGGTGAGGGTTGCTTGTGGCTTGTGATGTGTTTGTTTTTACTAGCATGCATACTCCTTGGTTGTGATAGTGTGACTCTTTGGACTGCTTTGTTGGTCATACTATGGAATGGTTGATGCCTTGTTAGTTGCTTGTGGCTTATGGTGTGTTTTTGAGTGTTTCATTGCTTGTTGAGGTTGCATGATGAAGCAAAGTGGATTGAGGTAGGGTTAGTCTTTGAGTGATTGGTTATTGATTGCCTTGTGTAATTGCTTGTGTTGGTAGATGGAGAGGAGGTTTGTGTGCTGATTGAGAGTGTTGATGAGTTGTTGGGGTGAATGCGAGGGTGTTTGTTTTTACCCTTGGTTCATTCTGTGTGAGGGATGCATGTGTGACGGATAATGCCATTGCTGCGTAGAATTGAATGCTTGTTGCATGGCAAAGTGCAAGCGAAGTTGTTCACATTTTATGGCCATACCAATGTCTGATGGCCCTACCTACTTGTCTATGAGTTTCTCTGTACCCTCGATGGACATGTGGGGAGTTTGAAACAGCTCGTTGTAGCTGTCTACAGTCCTGCTCACCCTGCCACAACCCGTTGGAGCCTGCTTACCTCTGTCTGCAGCATCCAACAACTCACTGCGATTTTTTGAGGGCTGTACCAGCCTATGACGGCCTGCTTACGGCCTCTGTGGGTGGTTTTCCATCAGAGATCAGACCTACCAGTGAGCTACGAGCTATTTCAAGCCTACCCACAGTACCTGCGGCCAAAAATAGCCCGAGTGCGACCTCTGTCAGACCTGTTTGCGGCCAATAGGCTATTTCCACGTGGCCTACAGCTGTCAAAATGGGCCCCTGTCCTAATTGCGACTTACCTATCTCTGTTCTGCCCTGCTGGCCCTACGATCTGCCTGCTACCTCTGCCCTCTGTGTGCTCGCTGGAGGCCGCCTTCTGCTTGTCTGCGACCCTTCTGCTGGCTGCGGCCACCTGTGGGCTGTCTACTTGCGGCCACTCTGCCTGCTGCCTGTGGACTGCCAACTGGGACCTATCCTACCTATTTGTGGCTTTTCATCTCTGTCTACAGAAGAAAAGGTAGCTTATAGACCTGCGACCTGCCTATTGCTTGTGCCCTGCCTTTTCATTTGGAGCAAAATCAGACCTGTTGCAGCCTCTGATCGCTACGCATTGCCAAAAATCAGATCTACCGTGGTTTGTTCTTCACCGACCGACTGTGACAAAGCAAGTGCCAAGCAGCAAACGGAAGGCGACATGGGAAGAAAGCGCTATTCATGACTAGTTGGACTCTCCGACAAACCGGTTACCTCACACGTATCTGAGGTAATTTGCATTCAATACCATTGTCTAAAATACGGTTTGCGAATGTCATTTTACATACTGTACTGTGTTCCATGTTTAGTGAATCAAAATTTTCATTCCGCAATTGTGGGTTTTTGGTTGTACTAAATGATTCATCTTTATGCGCCATTAGGAAATCGCATCTGTACTATGTATGAAACCATCAAAGTTATACATGGAGTAGTTTTACCATTTACGGGATTTTTACAAGTATTCTAGGGATGCAAGTTTTTTAAGGGACATTATTTCGAATAATGAGGTAATACTAATTTAAGTTCCGATATGCATTAATCAAAACTTGCACTTTGTGGTTGTGTCCATTTAACCGAGTGAATAATGAAAAGTTTTGTAGTGAATTGTGTTATTTTAGAACTCAGGTTGGAACTATAGTCGTGCATGAAAAATGTTGTGTGGTTAATTAGAGCAATGAGGGTTTCTCATTTCCGACTTAGCAAATGAAGCTAAGGATAATTAGCTAGGGTTATTGGCGTCGTATTGCACTAATTATTGCGATGTGATCTATGAAAAAGTAAAGAAATGTGCTTTTGCTCTATGATAAACCTGTTTGTTGAACGACAATAAGTTGTGAAGTGTTTTTCTCGTTTTTGTTAATTGTGAACATATCAATTGGACCTGACCTCTGTGAAACACCAGAGCGGGCCGTCTACCATCTGCAGTTGAAATACACCGCCTTGGTCAAGCGTCACACTAGTCACACCCGCCATAGGTACTGTCTAGTGAATTACCTAGACTCGACGGTTGGCAAAATACCACCGCTTATCAAACAAAGCGGTGCTTATAACTTGCACCCCACGAGCACATCATAGACAGTAAATCGGTTTTCAGCCCATGTAAGATTTTTACTAACTGTAAGCTGAATTCAATGGGGAAAGAGATATTAGCAAGATCCTAACGCGAAATAGTGATCAGAAGTTTTACAGAGCTGTGACCCTAGAAAACTAGTGAATCATTGCAGCCAAAAGTACTAGCACCCCCTCCTTGCAACCTTATCTCTGAGAGCCTCGAAAACTCTCATCGGTTGGGGAGCACGGGGCAATAGAGAAGGCCATTAGGGTTGGAAGTGGCAAATCCTCTATTGCTCACGTAGGGCCGAACCGCTATTAGAGTTGGGGCCTCTTGACCCTTTTAGGATGTTTTGGCTGGACCAACCCCCTGTCAGGCCCTAACATTGGTGCATCTGTCGGGAGGAATTTGATAATGGGCTATTGTTTGAAGGGCGATCATCTATATGTAGGGCTGTGGACTGTACAGATTAGCCATTTGCGGGTTGCTTATGTTATTTGACTCGCCAGACGCTTAACATTGGTGCATCTGCTAGGAGTCGAAATATTTTCAGGAGATGTTGTTTGAAAGAGTAGTTATCCATATCACTGGTCTACAACGAACTAGTTGTCATACTACCAATAGTCTACAAGTTTCATAGGTCCTAGATTACGTGTGTTGAAAATAATTCCACTATCTAAATCGTCAGCCACAAGCTATCATGACCGTATGAGCGGCTAGTACCACACGTTGATCACAAGACGAAGTGGTTAGCATCACACAGTGATGTGTGCTGATCCCACACCTAGAACATATGTTATGAGTTCACAATCCAACCCTAGCTGCATGTGATCCGACTTCGCCAAGGCCATGTTACTTCCAACAGTTTGGAATACAGTTTGGACTAAGACTGCATACAATTTTCATCAGCAGGGAGTTTAGGCTGTGATGCCAAGTACTACTAGAAATCTTTCATAGAGTGACGGGACAGGTCAGAGAATGGGGTTCTGTATGAAGCCTAGGGTGAAAGTGAAAACCAGAGCCCTGAGTCGAAAGTCATTATCCTACGACCCACCAATCCTAGCATCCCGTAGAGATGACACCTGGTACAAAGAACCAAGAAAAACTGTACATGGGTATGGTTGGATTGGGATTGAGCAGAAAAATGACCAAGTAGAGTTAGTTAGGTCATATGCAGTATTAGTGGATGAAGGGTGAATGACCTATGGGGTAACTTGGGAAAATCACAAAACACATGTGCAACAACAGTTGATTGCTATCCGTAAGTGAGAAACATATTATGCAGCAGTCATTAGTGTCACTCTAGACAAGATGTCATAGGTATACCAAGGAAACCTAGGTCTAAGGGAGCACCGCATGGAGAGACTTCTATTCCCCAAAGAGAGCGTTTAGGGCTTAGAAGAAGCAATCGTGGATTTCTTATTCCACCAGCCTTAGATGATGAGTCTCACCCACCTATAATGGACTTGGATGATACGTTGGAACCTATAGAAGAACTACTAGAACTTGAGCCAACTGACGCTACAGAACCACCGTTAGTGAATGTAACACCTGCTGCTATAGCACCTATTGCCAACAGAATGGCACGATGTTTGACTGAACCAATCGTAGTACCCCCGGAGACAGGAGGACTATCCAAGCTTAGTGGATCCACTCCTGAGTTTCATGGAGCACCGTATGAAAGTGCCGAAGAGCATATTGATGCTTTTTGGACCACCTGCTTTACCAGTGCCATCACAAACCCACATCATGAAATGATGTTTTTCGCCACCACTTTATCTGGAACGGCTAGGCACTGGTATCATAGTCTGCAAAGAGGCTCAATTCACACCATTGAGGAGTTCCATAGACTGTTTCTAATTGAGTATGCTCCCCACCGAACGGGTAATGGCCTACTATTCACAATGACTTCCCTACAACAAGGAAGTAACGAAACCATCCGACAATATTGGCGTCGTTTGACAGAGTTGTCACGCCAAGTAGAACCCACTGTGTTACTACCACCCTATTACTACTGACCTTCTTTCTGCGAGGGCTCAAGAATGACATACAAATGATTGCACGTCAGAGTAACCCCCAGACATTGGCTGAGGCAGTAGAGAAGACAATCGTGGTAGAAGACGCACAGATTGCGGTTGCCCATGCATCCCACCTATCACAAGCAGTGAACAACTTGCCACCTAAGCCCAAAAACGTGGAGAGGAGGCCCAATTGCAGCTATAGGAGCACACCCCATAGTGGAACCCCGTCCCATACAGGCTATGAACCTCGACAAGACAGGAACGTGCAAACACAAGATGCACGAAGGCTCCAAGCACAAATGCCCGATAGAGGCTATGAGAGCACAGACTCTAATGCAGAACTAGGTGATATGCAGGCCATGCTAAAGGGATACATGGACGTGATGAGTGAGAATATGTAGACCTTAGCAGTAGATGTAAATTTTCTCAAATGACACCAAAATTTGTTGGGTCAGAGACACCCTATAGAAGGAACAAATCCCTTAGTGTGTAGACACTGTAGAGGGAATCATTTAAATCGAAACTGTCCCAACCAAGTGTGCGGGTACTGCAAGAGGTATGGACACTCGGAGGATAGATGTTGGGTACGTAGAGACGCATTAAACACTGGGAATAGGATGTCTGGGCCAGTGAACCATAGACCCTAGGAGGACAGAACGGCGGGGCCATCAAGGCCACCTCAATACATACAACGGGGACCCAGAATTAGCCAGGTGGATAAAGGGAAGGCATGCATAGAAAATGACCGGCCACCCGTGAACTTCATCGCCGTGGAGACACTAGAGGAACCTACGAACAAAAAAGAGGTTTTAGTAGTGACCAGGAGTAACCTCCAGATGGAGCTACCTCTCAGGAAACCCAAGCCTACACCAAAATCACCATCGGAGGTAGATAACCCAGTGGTCATTGAGAAGCCGGTATTCGAACCTACACCCATCTACGAGGATCCACTACCCAAAGAGCAAGGTGAGGCTAGTGTCTTGGAAGGGCGTAGACATTCCAGATTCCTAGGACCGAGAAAAGGGAAAACCGGCCTAGAAACTAAGAGAACCACGACCTGAACGTGCAGGTTTAGGAAGTATATAGACCTAAACTTGAAGAGAGGGAATATTGACCTAGGTCAAGCCTAGGGAATCTAAAATTGGAAATAGGGCTATGGCAACTAGTATAGTTGTCACCCACTATTAAACGCATGGTCAAACGACTGATGAGACCACCCACGACCAGAACACTGAAGCCACCTACAATAGGAAAAGTAGATACAGATTTGTTAGATCGCTACTGTTCTAAAGTAGACGTACTCATAGATGGCCTAGTCATTTCAGGGGCCATAGATGATGCAAGGTCGGCAGTTAACATCATAAGTCTAGAACTTTTAGTTAGCCTTGGTTTTACTCTAGAACCCGCTACCTTGATAGCCCTAAAGCTAGCCAACAACTTTGTGATCAAACTAGAGGGCGAGCTTAAGAATGTACCCATTACCATGGCTAACAAGGCCATTCAAGTGGACTTTTACATCATGAGGATGTACGCCAGTAACCGGGGATACTCTATACTGCTAGAACGGCCATGGCTCAGGCTTAACAACTGCACAGTTGACATCCCTGCAGGAGTATTGATTTTTGGAAGGGGTAGAGAGCGTACCATAGTCGACGGTTATCCCGAGGTGCCTCAGTCAGAAAGAGCACCCATACCTTCGTCTGAGTGGGAGGAGGTCACAAGTAGTGAGGACGATGGTGAGTCCACTATGAGTGAAGATGAACCAGACCTGAGATCAATACTGGACATAGAGTGGAACACTCTAGAAGAGCGGACTCCCAAAGTTCGAGACACCGATATTTGCCTGATAGACCTAGGAACCCAAGAAGAGCCCAAGAACATCAAAATAGGTGCTTCCCTAGGCATTGGAGAAAAAGAAGAATATGAACGGCTGTGTAGAAAGTACCAGCATATTTTTGCCTGGGACTACTCAAATTTGAAGGGGATTCCACCCGATCTAGTGACTCATACAATACCATTGAAGGAGGGAGCCAAACCTATACGACAAAAACAATGTCGGCTACTCTACCACCTAAAGGAAGGAGTATACACTGAACTCGAGAGACTTCAAAATCCTGGACTGATATTTTTGGTAGAGAACACCGAGTGGTGCTCCCCAATAGTACCTCGCACCAAGAAGAACTCTACACGCATTCGTGTATGTGTGGATTATAAGAGGTTGAACAAATAGACTAAGAAGGACTACTACCCATTGTCGTTCATAGACCAAGTCCTAGAAGAAATGGCGGGAAGAGACCAGTACTCTTTCATGGACTGTTTCACAGGCTATAATCAGATAGCCATAGCAGAAGAGGATAAATTGAAGACCACCTTCACAACCACATTTGGGATTTTGCTTACCATGTCATGCCCTTTGGGTTGACTAATGCCCTTGGAACCTATCAGAGGTTTATAAACAAGCACTTCGAGGATATCTTAGACGAAAACCTCAAATTTTTTATAGATGATCTCTGTGGGGCAACCACTGTCATAGAACATCTCACCATGCTAGAGAAGTGTTTTCAGAAGTGCGCAACAACCTGTACAGCTTTGAATGCTAAGAAGTGCCTATTCGAAGTTCCTTACGGGGTACTGTTAGGACATGTCATTAGCAAGTATGGCATGGCAGCTGATCCAGAAAAAATAGCTATGCTCCTAGCCATGATGGCACCAACTACGGTGTCCCAACTTCAGACCTTCTTAGGCTCGAGCGGTTATCACAAAAGATATGTGATGGCCTATGCTACGCGTACTTACCAGATGACTGGCTTATTGAAAACCAACGTGGAGTGGACCTGGGACGAGGCATGTGAAAAGACTTTTCAGGAATTAAAAGTAGCTTTGGATAACGCTCCAATATTGAAACCACCTATGTACGACAGGGAGTTCTTCGTTTTCACAAGCACCACAGACACGTGCGTAAACTGTTGTCTGGACCAGATTTGGGACAGAAAATATCGCCCTATTATTTTTATAGGGAGAAAACTGAACAAAGCCGAATTTAATTATAGTAAGGCTGAGAAAATTTGTTTGGGAATAGCTTACGCTGCCGCCAAACTAAGGCATTACCTATTGCATCGGAAAGTGACTTTCTTTACCAAGAGTACTACAGTCACCTTGATGATGAATAAACTGGAACCTCTTGAGCGCTTAATGAAGTGGATAATCTCCCTTCAGGAGTTTGACTACACCCTCCAAAGCAAGCCGCCTAAACTGCAGAGGTTAAACGATTGTATTTGCGATCTGGGAGGGGTTACTGAAACAGACGATGAGTGGGAGACTGATGACTTAAGAGAACTTTTGAGGGTAGACGTTGACACAATTCCTGAGTGGTATACAGCTTTAGCAACCTACCTATCCACACTAGAGACACCCAGCAGTATGACGACTCCAGAAAAATGAAAGTTACGTCTACAAGCCCTAAAATTTGCCTTAATAGGGGGCACATTGTACAGACGAGGTGTAGAAGGGTTGTATCGAAGATGCGTCACTCCTAAAGAAGCCAAATTTATACTAGAGGAGTGTCATGATTCTGCCTGTGGGGGCCACTTTGCCGGCCAACTCACAGGGCAAAAAATTATGAGGGTGGGTTATTGGTGGCCAACACTATTCCAAGATGCCCATTTACATGCCCAGAACTGCGACACCTGTCAAGGAGTTGACAAGACGGATAACAGGGTGCGATCGTTAGTTCCAATACAGGCCTGTCTTTCCTTTGAAAAATGGGGCATCGACTTCGTCGGCCCAATACACCCAGCTTCATATAGCCGTAAACATTATATCATCGTGGCCACTGACTATTTCACAAAGTGGGCCAAGGCACGGGCTGTGGCCAAAGACAATGCAAAAGAAACCGCCTGGTTCTTACTAGAATAGGTGATAGGCCGGTTCAGTACACCCAGAGGACTAATCTCTAACAGGGGTGCCCATTTTTTAAACAAAACTATCAAGGCTTTGACCGATCAGTTGACGATCAAGCATCGGAAAAGTACACCGTACCACCCGCAAGCCAACGGTCAGGCTGAAAGCAGGAACAAACAACTGGTAGGAATCCTAAGGAAAACCGTATCAGACCGACAGAGTGTAGCGCAGGCACCCCAAAGGGAGCCGGAAACCACGACTTAGCTTCCCAGCCTTCAACTCTTGCCATCCAAACCCACTTGACATACAAGCAGCCAACTCGCCAACAACGATCAGACTTAACCAACTTGAAGTTTCGAAAACCAACATTGAGATCCAACCTGGTGCCATGCCAGATCGGGGGCCCCGATGTGGGTGACTTCCCTCCAAGCAAGCCGCCCGACATACATCAAACTTAACCAACTCGAAGCTTCGTTACAAATGAGTAACATCCATTCCAAGCAAGCGGTCTGACTTACATCAGACTTAACCAACTGAAAGCTTCATCATGAGCGCTGGAAGCCAACCTGGCGCCACGCCAGACTGGACAGCCATAAACAGGTAACTTCCACCCAAGCAAGCCATCCAACTCAGCCGACAGGTTAGAGCCCGTTCCCCAAGAGCTTAACCCATTCACGTTCATGCAAGGAACACTCAGAACCACAAGCCGCGACAGATATGGAGACAACCAGTTCCTGGAACAAATGGTCCCGACAGCATGCCGCTGGCGCCACGGACCGAACGGTCTCGACGGCATACCGCTGGCGTCCTGGGATACGACCCTCAGCTATGTGCCAAGTTAAAAATTTTGAAAGCGGCCTTACAACTGGCGCTTTTACCGAACACTGAAACCCAGAAGGTAATCAGAGTCAGTTTGAGAAAAATCCCACTTTATTGATAAATCTGAGAAGCTGGTAAAGCCACGTTTTTCTCTCTCTAGGATTTTCTCTTTCTAGAAAGTTATTTTCTCTCTCTAGATTTTATTGATCCACAGGCTTCCTTTAATTATGCCTAGATCGTGTGAGGTGATTGCACATCGATCTGAGCTCTCTGGACTCCGCTAGAACCGATCAAAGGTTTTCAGCCATAGGAACTTGGCGCCGGCTGGATTCTGGTCACAGTGGCGCCGAGAGCGACGCCGGCGCCGTTGGCGCCGGGAGCAGCAGGGGCGCTGTTGGCGGCGGGGACATAGCTGGCGCCGGAAGTAAAGCTTGTAAAGGTAGCTTTACAACATCCACCCCACCTTTATAAAATATGATGTCCTCATCAGATGTCAGATTAAAGTAAAGGTGTCTCCCAATTAAAATGACTAGACATTTAAGCTACTTGGCACAGTGTTCAATTTACTGGCCACTTTTTATTAACATTGAAGTTGGCACACCACAAGTCGGAGGCTCAGCTCTTTGTACTGAAAAATTACATAACTTGAAAAAAAATATTTGTCTGGGAAAAGCGTAGATTTGATATCGCTTTCGTAAAACCCGAGAACCTTAATAACTGGTGACAGAGGCCTTTCTTTGAAATGTACGCCCCTGTCACTTCTGACTTTCGACTTTGGAACTCCTTTGAGCTCCTAATTTGTCCTTGATGCACTTTGTGTTGAGCTCCCTGAGCTCCAGATTTGTTCAGTTCCGCACAGGTATCAAGGCTCCCTGAGCCGAAGGATTTATCGTTTGATTGCCCACTTTATGGTCCACTCCGTGCCTTGTTGCTTCTGCACCTTGATTTCTCTCCTTGTCCCAGCCTGATCTTGATACTTTTCCATCTTGGCTCTTTAAGGTAGGCAAAGATTGAGTACTCCGCAATGCACCTCTCACTTAGCTTGAAGTAGCTCTTTGAATCAGCCCAAATGTAACCATTGACCTCGTGGAAAGCCAAAGGGTCGCACCAGTTTGATCCGCATCCGAACTATCTCCTCGCGTTTGTTTAAAGTACCATGTCCGTCGCGCAAAACTTGACTTTCACAATTCCATCACTGGTCAGTTGCCTCACAGTCAAAACAAGAAGTGTACATCGAGCTTGGCTTCAAGTAGCTCTCTTTGAATCAGACACATGCACCTAGAGTTTGCACTAGTCCAATCTCAATGCGAACTGTCCCTTAGCGTCCGTTCGAAATACCAAGTCTCTCATGCAAGACTCAACTTTCACAGTTCCTTCGTTGATCAGCTGCCTTGCACATAACACAAGCCAGCGTACTCATATGTTTCCTCATCATTGCTGGTCCAGAGAAAGCTTATAACAAACTTTCCTTTCCACAACAAAAACTTGTCAACTTATTGGGTCCAAAGTTTGCTAGTCTCCTCGTGTGAGTATGGCTAGGTCCCCTTGAATTTGCCCCCATTTTGATCAACTTTCATTCAAAATTTTGCCCAAGAGAGAGGTGTGTGTGATAGTTCCCCTCCACTTATAAAATCAGCTGATCGGACTTAGAGTAGAGTTCTTCGGACAAAAAGCCTTTCCAACACTTTGCTTCCCATCTGCTAGGATTATGGCTCGATCCAACTTGTTGCCAATCTCTGAAGAGGATCCTAGTCTTTTCCCTTTGAGGAAAAACCCAACTGATACTGGATATCGCCCATGCTCAGTGAGTTTCAGTTCCGAAAGGTGGCCGTTCCAAAATGAAGACCAACTGCTCCATAGAAGATCTCCCCTGAAATTGCCCTTTACAACTTTTGACTTCCTGCTTGCGTCTGGTGGGCGTTGTCGCAAATAAAACTAACCCAAGAAACAGGCTAGCCATCCATCCTTTGCAAACATTGAGTCGTTTCGTTGCCGTTCACGTGCAAGTACTTGAACTGCAAATCCGCCCCACAGATTCTGGATATCGCCCATGCTCAGTGAGTTTCAGTTCCGAAGGTGGCCGTCCCAAAATGAAGACCAACTGCTCCATAGAAGATCTCCTTTGAAATGGCCCTTTCCAACTTTTGACTTCCTGCTTGCGTCTGGTGGGCGTTGTCGCAAATGAAACTAACCCAAGAAACAGGCTAGCCATCCATCCTTTGCAAACATTGAGTCGTTTCGTTGTCGTTTACGTGTGAGTACTTGAACTGCAAATCCGCCCCACAGATTCTGTAGTCCTCTTTGTTTGATGGTATCAGCCTTCAAAAGAAAAGGTTCCTTCTCGAGCCATCAGCTCCTTGTATCACAAGCAATCATGCAAACCAGGCAAAACAGGAGTACTAAGACTCACCACGAATACGTACAAGTAAGACACTCAGGCAGGTTTACTAACAAGTAACAAAGACAAGGTCCCCCTTTGAGATAGTCCTACCAACGGACCTTTGCCTGGCCGCGCCCATACAAATCGATCACGGAATCAGCCCACATAGGACACCCTTCCAACTATCCGTGCTTTCACCATTAAGCAGCACATTGCCTCAATCACGCCCCACCACTTTTTGGTCGATAGCCCTTATAGCTAAACAATCGGCAGCTATCCCGCACCGGCAGCTAACCACCCGTGCTTTACACCCGAATTCGAGCAGCATCTCTATATCAATGGTTAACCCGTACAGTTCGAATATGTTGCCCCGCACCCACAAGGTACAGACTGTGCTTTCACCTCCCTAGGCAGCACTTTGCCTCATCCGTCCTACGTGCAAATAGCGCCAGGCCCGAACTGCGAGAACTTACCGTGCTTACACCTCAAGGGCAGCACCTTGACTCATCAAGGGCCCCGTTCTGCTGACCACCTCGACCGTGGACGCACCCGTGCTTACACTGTGGGCAACACCTTGCACAACAGTTGTCTTGATGAACCCAAACCGTGGCCATTTCCTTCAGATCCGCATAGCTAACCGGCCAGTCGGCTCTGATACCACATGTAGCGCAGGCATCCCAAAGGGAGCCGGGAACCACGACTTAGCTTCCCAGCCTTCAACTCTTGCCATCCAAACCCACTTGACATACAAGCAGCCAACTCGCCAACAACGATCAGACTTAACCAACTTGAAGTTTCGAAAACCAACATTGAGATCCAACCTGGCGCCATGCCAGATCGGGGGTCCCGATGTAGGTGACTTCCCTCCAAGCAAGCCGCCCGACATACATCAAACTTAACCAACTCGAAGCTTCATTACAAACGAGTAACATCCATTCCAAGCAAGCGGTCTGACTTACATCAGACTTAACCAACTGAAAGCTTTGTCACGAGCGCTGGAAGCGAACCTGGCGCCGCGCCAGACTGGACAGCCATAAACAGGTAACATCCACCCAAGCAAGCCATCCAACTCAGCCGACAGGTTAGAGCCCGTTCCCCAAGAGCTTAACCCATTCACGTTCATGCAAGGAACACTCAGAACCACAAGTCGCGACAGATATGGAGACAACCAGTTTCTGGACCAAATGGTCCTGACAGCATACCGCTGGCGCCACGGACCGAATGGTCCTGATGGCATACCGTTGGCGTTCTGGGATACGACCCTCAGCTATGTGCCAAGTTAAAAATTTTGAAAGCGGCCTTAGAACTGGCGCTTTTACCGAACACTGAAACCCAGAAGGTAATCAGAGTCAGTTTGAGGAAAATCCCAGTTTATTGATAAATCTGAGAAGGTTACATTTCAAGTGTGTGACTGACCCTAGTCTTCGGGGCGCTAGCATGCCAAGGCGAGAGCCATGACAACATTCCAGCAAGGGAGGCTGAGACTTGGTTGGAGCTCGCCCTGAGTCGCAACCTGCACTCCCCTATAGTATTGGTGTGATTCGGCACCCCCCCTCATACCAAGCACTCTACCCAAGCTGGTAAAGCACGTTTTTCTCTCTCTAGGATTTTCTCTTTCTAGAAAGTCATTTTCTCTCTCTAGATTTTACTGATCCCCAGGCTTCTTTTAATCATGCCTAGATCGTGTGAGGTGATTGCACATCGATCTGAGCTCTCTGGACTCCGCTAGAACCGATCAAAGGTTTTCAGCCATAGGAACTTGGCGCCGACTGGATTCTGGTCACAGTGGCGCCGGGAGCGGCACCGGCGCCATTGGTGCCGGGAGCAGCAGGAGCGCTGCTGGCGCCGGGGACATAGCTGGTGCCGATGGCGCCGTAAGTAAAGCTTGTAAAGGTAGCTTTACAAGAAAGTGCCAAGCAGCAAACAGAAGGCGACATGGGAAGAAAGCGACATTCATGACTAGTTAGACTCTCCGACAAACCGGTTACCTCACACGTATCTGAGGTAATTTGCATTCAATACCATTGTCTAAAATACAGTTTGCAAATGTCGTTTTACCATACTGTGTTCCATGTAG
Organism: Diphasiastrum complanatum; assembly: GCA_029204225.1. Lineage (NCBI taxonomy): Eukaryota > Viridiplantae > Streptophyta > Lycopodiopsida > Lycopodiales > Lycopodiaceae > Diphasiastrum > Diphasiastrum complanatum. Next base: position 53,566,440 of record CM055095.1, read on the forward strand.
GTAGTTTCACTCTATTATATCCAATCATCACAATACATATGAAACTAAGCAAATGCCCTATGCTCCCCAACCGATGAGAGTTTTCCAAGCTCTCAGAGATACAGTTGCAAAGAAGGGGTGCTAGTACTTTTGGCTGCAATGATTCACTAGCTTTCTAGGGTCACGGTTCCGTGAAACTTCTGATCACTAATTCGCATTAGGATCTTGCTAATATCTCTTTTCCCATTGAATTCATTGAGTCCTTTGTAGACTCTTGTGCTTGGAGCCTGGGGAATGGATGGGGATCAACTTTCAGGACTTATTGGATAGTTGGATATGCTTGGACGTGAGGGCATGTTGGTTACAGGTGCAGGCCACAGTTGATTTAATGACCAGTGGTGTAGCAGTTGATCTACACAGGTGTTGGTATGATAGGATACCACTTATGGGCAGGCCTTGGTCATGTATTTGACACTTTATCATTCGTGTTGGTTTGCATGAGTGTGTGTGGGCTTGCATGTTGCCTTGTCACGGGAGTCTAGATCTGAGTCGAAGTTGTATGTGGTTGTGCATTTGCTACAATGAAACAAAGTAGTCATTTATGCTCATTGACTTGTCATTGTCTACTAGCTGTCTATCCAGTGAGGGTACAATCTTATGGTGGCAATAAGATTTCCTCAGATTGAGTCTCAGTCGCTCATTTATGTCAGCTTTACAAGTTTGTGCTTGTAAGTGCCTGATAGGATGTCAGTCTAGCTAGATGGAGGATGTAAGTCTCATGGTGGCTATGATATTTCCTCAGTTTGAGCCATGTCGCTCATGTGGTCCACTTGTGTTCAAGTCGGATAGGGGACGAGTTAGTTGGTCGAGAGTGTGGTAGACTTTATGTATGAGCATTGTGTTTACATGCTACTTTGTGAGTCAAACCTGGTGGTTTGTTGGTGTGCTTGAGTGTGAGTCAAGTACAGAGTAGCAGGACATGCATAACATCTTTTGGACACTCCAGACATTGCTACAAATTATTGTTTTTCACTCTTATCACATTTGAGCTTAAGGGAGAGAGTTAGAAATCAGTTTTGATCTGATTCATTAGTATAAGCTCTAAATGTGATGATGTAATTACTGTAAAGTTTATTTGGTTTATTATATATGGTTGTGATCGGGACGTGACCCGTTAGGATATATTGATCGGGCACTGATCCCGTAGCCGGCTACTTGGGTTAGCCAAGTAGCCACACATAGGAAGAATTAGCCTGTACAGAGTTATTTACAGTACTTGCTATGCTTGGGGGCATGTCCCAAGTTTGTTGGTCGATTTTGGCCATACTGGGCCCGACCTTAGTTTGACAGGTGGTAGGCCAATTTTATGACACCTGCCTTTTCATGCAGTTTGTGAATACTCTATATGTACATTGTTTCTTTGTAATCCATTAGCTTTTGTTGTGCCATCTTTGAGAGCTTGTGAGGAGTGTCTATGGTGATTGATTTATCTGATCTGCGTACTGCACTAGATCCTAACAGGATTTTAACAATACATGCTTGCAATTTTTTGTTCAGAGCTGATTAGCCAAACTACTATTCAGTGTAAAGGACCCACCAAATTCACCTATAAGTTGCCAGAATTCGATAGAGTGATGCTATACATGTACCGAGTTTGGATTTCTAGTTTCTATGTTCTGGATTGGAACACTTTCATCTTTGCTCTATGTTTGCCTTTGCTTTCCTCTGCTTTGATTTACATTAGTCTATGATTTATTGCATGTTCCATTGCGCATCTGAAGCACTTTTGACGTGGAAATCTAACAGAATTTGCTAAGGAGGCTTGGCCAAAACACCCGATTAATATGGCTGCAAGTATGTGAATGCATGAGATGCATTCAATTTTGTGTGCCCTAGCAAAAGTTAGCTTGTAGCTTCCATTGTTTTGATTGTTTTTTTTTTGAGTTGGATTAAGATATCCTCCCATTTAGAGCTTATGAAAATATGGTTGTGTGGAAATTTATTGCATCGAAACCCAACCTATGCAACTAGTGGCATTATCTTCAGTTTTCCAATAGTCTTTGTACATTGTTGTGTGATGTATGTATTGTATATGATTTTCAGAAAGGCTTCTTCATAACACAATGAGCCTCCCTTAACATATGGTCTTAAAACTGGAAAGCCTGAGATCTGGCCTCGGTAAAATTATCTACCAACAGATTCTGATATCAGCTAAGATTTCTTGAAAATACTTACAATTTGCTACGATCTGGATTGGATTTTGCTACAATTTGGATTACCTGCAGTGGTAGCCAGGGTGGGCAAGGAGTTTGTATGTTTGTCTGACTTGTTATAATTCTGCATTAGACAAAAAATATAAACAATTGTACATATAAACAACTGCAGAGATCTTGTCATTAGTTCAAAATTGATACTAAGCCGAATTCAGGTCTAACTTCTCAAAAACTTTTCACATACTTTTCATCTGATTAAACACTTGACTTCTATTGTGAGTGTGTCTGTTACGATTGTGATTTAGAGATCCTGTCAATGCCGATTTTTAAAAGAGTTCTCGGTGAGAACTTGTTTATATATGATAACAGTACATTTGTCACAATTAACATATTAAGCAATCTCTTTGTGATGATTTGCATGCTAAGCAAGTGATGATTAGGTCTAAATGCCATCTTGAGCTGGGGGGCTGGTCCATGCTCTGCACCAATCACAAAATGAAATTGCTTTGGCCAGTCTTCCTAACATTGGTGCAGTGCGTGGGCCAAGATCACAGGCCTCGATGGCATATAGATTGGATCAGCCTGCATGGCAGACAGAAACCCCTCCAACTGAGTGGCTTGCTAATCTTTCATTGGGTAGGATATTATTACAATGTGTAAGCATCTGATTACACAAGATTTAGGATTGGCAAGTTCAATACTGCTACAGTGCTAAATTACCTCAATCATCTTGTGAAAAGAACTTATAATTCCTCTATAAAGTTTCGGTGTCCATAATTGATGAGCACATTCAAAGCCAGGAATGTTTTTCTGGAAAAACTCCTCTAAATCCCTTGGCACGAGTATACCCAATTTCTTACAAGGCTTCAGAATGCTATTAAAGTACAGGCTATGAAACCACCTTTTGGAAAAATCAGGAGGTTTGCAAACGCTGCACAGTCTACTCGCTCAATTTGTCTTTTCGCTGCTGTCATAAGACACGATGTCAGAAGATCAACTTCAAAGAGGCGATCACATATACTGCAAAATCCTCCCTAGTTAGGAGACACATGATTTGCACAGATAAAAATGGGCATATTAGTGAGAAATGACTCATGCCTAGAAGAGTTTTTTGGACACATTGGGCTTGAGCTTCGTACTAACCTTGCAAGTTTGAATCTTGGGGTTGAGGCTAAAGCTCCAATTCTCTCAAAGTCCAAAACCACATTTCAAACGTTTTCTTCAGACGTTTTCACTGGAATTGGACATAATTAGAGGAGGATCCAAATGACCTAAGTTCTCAGCAACTGAAAATTTCAAGAGAATTAGAGATGCCTCAAGTCTCGACCACGCTGGCATCCTTCTTCATAAGCCGAGGAGCAGAAAATATACGAGAGTGATTGGCAATGAGACTAGCATGCCAAATATCACCCTGCCACCATATATTTCCAAATGATTAGCAAATGTGCTCATAGCAGATGGGAAAGGCTTATGTAAGGAAAATCATAAACCCCAAGCTTCTCTCAACAGGACATTAATCATATACTTTAACTTAAATCTAGTCAAACTTGTTGGGCATATATTGCGAAGTTTCAAGAGAGTGAGCATACGCTGTGCTAAGTATGTCAGGGTGTACATTGTACTCTTTTGCGAACACAAACGGTACAATTCCCTGAGGTAGAGCCGCCTGGAAAAAATCAAGTGTACATTAGCAATCTCAGCGCTTCAAGCCAACCCCAACAGAGCCAAGTATCTTCAGTCTCAGCTTTAATGGTCATTGGCCAAAAAATCACACCCTCAGTTGCATTCAACGAACCATCCCTTGCCGACTTTTCTAGAAGCAATAGATGTACGGCAAGAGTTAAATTTGCACTCTAATTCTTTTATTCTAGGTTGAGACTATCAATAAACCCAATGATACCAAAATTTGTGTGTTCAGGATTTCATAAAGAAAGTACTGTGACATATGAATACCTGTACAATGGATGCTCGAAGACTTGTGCTTCGCAAGCCTACTGCTATAGAAGCAGCTGCCATTACTGCTGGCCCTGTAAGAAACCTAACAAGCATACCGAAAATTGCCAGTGACGTCCCACAAGCCAAAATTCTTGATTGCAGTGCCATAAATAAACCTGGCAGTTGGATAATAAGATAACATTTAGTACATAACATCCATGGTTACATAAAATGATAAAGCATGTTAATACTTCTAGGAGAAATAAATTTCTTCAATAAAGAATATGATCCTTCTTATGATGGATCTTGGATAGCTACAAACCAACCTAGGCTGAACATGGCCATTCCCAGACCAGCATTTGATAAAATCTTTATCGATTTATCTACAATAGTGGGCATCCCAATATGCCACCTGCAAAAGTTGACGGCAAAATTGGTAAGAAACGCAAAATAGTATTTTATCGTCTGATGTCTGCATATAAGCATTGTCCAGGACCCAGGTTTATTGAAGACACAAACAGAAGCAAAAGCACATAAAAATGAATAGATAACTCAAGTAAGGTAGATGAATATAAGTTACCGATCTCCTAGCTACTTTCTATGATATCTCAGCAAAAGGATTATCTTGGATTGACAATTGAATGGTATGTTTCCATTTCTTTTTCTAGCTCTCGATTGCTATTATTGTTCACTTTAGAGGATGGTATATACTACAAGCATGTAAAAAATACCTATCCTCAATTTAAATAAAGTGTGTGCTGCCATGAGTTGAAAATTTTGAACTAAGAAGATAGCATATCTATCCATAGATGATGCATCTTTCGTCACATGTGTCCAGACTTTTATGTAATCTGTTTAAAACATATTATAATGAGCAGTAAGCAGAAGTTTTGTTAATGTATTATTGTAGGCTTTCTTCAATGTTTACCGTTTGAGATTTGTCTTGTATTTGTAGTGTTACGTCGAGCTTTAAATGGCTAGATGCACTGTAACCAACCCTGCTTTATGGTAGAACATCTAATCGCCATATTTTTGTACACGAGGACTGAATTTTTTTAAAATTTGGAGCACTTAAGAATGTGAAAACTGTTCCAAAGGTTTGGAGGATTTTGCCAAACATTTGAAACACATTTCAAATGGATATTTCAAACATTTGGTTACAACTATGCTTGCAGGAGACAAATCAGGGAAACCTTGTGCTTGACTTTCCATCATCCACATGGAGTTTTAAGCTCAGTAAAGCCAGCTCAAATTTAAACCACAGTTCCAGAGGCATGAATTTTATTTTCTGTGAGCTCACTTATACTAGCCTGTGGATTATCAGATATTGTCGATGAACATTTATTCCCAGACAAGGGCATGTCTAGGTCATTGCAAAATTTTGGTACATGAGAATCAAAGGTTCATACTATTCAACCATCTATATGGAAAATGTTAGCCTTTCTATTCTTGGATACCTTGGCTGATGATTCATTAGCAGTATGATGTGTGCTTGTCATAAAAGAAGTCCAAATCTCTAAACCTGCAAGAATTTTTGAGTAAAGATAGAATGGAAGACTTCGACACAAAAAAAGAGGGTTAAGCTGAAAGGAAGATGTTCCATTTAAGAGAATGGTTGTTCATTTTGTTAACTAGCATGCCATAATAAGGCAATCGATTGACAGCATTCCAGAATGACTATGAGCACAATCTTGCAGTTGATTGCCAAAGCTCAAGGTAGAGGATGAAGTTTTTCTGATTCTGTAGAATTACAGTAAGTACTATGAATACATGCTACAAGGTATGAGCATTGAAATGCTTTCTGTTCATACGATACAAACAATTTTACATGAACTGTCAAGGTAAGTGAATTGCAATGTCGGAAAATATTCATCTACTTTCTTCTTTGATCAATCATGGCCATTTAGTGGTGAAAATTAATGGCTTTTGATATCAAGTCAATCTCTGGTCTTCTATCATTAGATTCTAATGACACAGATGTTCTCATCACAATGGAGCTCCCTTTTGATTTTAAAGATGGATGCCTTCGATGTGATTTTGGGCCTCCCTTGGTTAAATGAACACTGTATCGCAGTTTTGGGTAGGAGCTCAAACTTGGTCCTCTTGGATTACAAGGGACAAATCTGCGTGACAAAAGCCCTGCCCGGAGGAAATGCTAAGGATACCGATATTAAACAACATCTGGTTGCAGCATTAGCGATGAAAAGAATGGCGAAAGGGAAAAGGTCAAAGTGTTTTCTTTGCATCTGCCGAGAAGTCCTAGAAGGGAAAAGCGTGCGACAAGAAAACTTGCCAAAAGAAGTGGCAGATCTGCTAGACATTAGAGGAGTTCTAAAACCAAAAAAGACCCTTTGTAAAGATTCTTTTTATATTTTTTCTTAAATTTTTCTTACACATGGACCAATCAAAACTCTCAAATTTGAAATGTACGTAACGTAACATTTTGAGTCCACATTTTGAAAAAATGGCATAACTTTGTAGTGGTAAGTCCAAATTTAGCGGAGTTTGGTGCATTGGAAAGCGCTTAACAAGGGCTTTCCAATGATATGTTACATTACATACTTTTGAGCTACGATTAAAAAGTTATGGCAAGTCAAAAGTATTAGTGTTATAATATTTTAATAATAAAAAAGACATCTTGCACGAATTTTTAAAGCTCAAAACTTCTCTAATAAGAATTTAGCGATGTGTTTCCGGAGGAACTCCCAGCTAAGCTACCTCCTCGAAGACCAGTGGACCATAAAATTGAGTTGGTACCAAGAACATAGCCAACTTCACGAGCACCCTACAGAATGTCACAAGAGGAGTTGGCGGAACTGAAACGACAACTTGGTGAATTGATAGACAAAGGTTTTATTAGACCTAGCGCTTCACCTTTTGGAGCCCCAGTGTTGTTCGTGAAAAAGGCGGACAAAACTCTTCGAATGTGTGTGGATTATTGCATGCTTAACAAGAGTACCATCAAGAACAAGTACCCCATGCCTAGAATTGATGACCTGTTCGACCAACTCAAACATGCCAAATACTTTAGCCGAATAGATCTCAGATCTGGATATCATCAAATTCGAATAGCTAAAGGTGATGAGCACAAAACAGCGTTTCGAACACGGTACGAGATTCACGAGTTCCTAGTGATGCCATTCGGTCTAACAAACGCACCAGCCACTGTTTGCACATTGATGAACAATATTTTCCAAGATTGTCTGGATGAATTTGTCATTGTGTACATCGATGACATATTAGTATTTAGCCGGAGCCTTAAAGATCACATTAAACATTTAAGGACAGTTCTCCAACGACTGACAAGGAACTGCTTGTTTGCGAAAAGAGAGAAATGTGAGTTTGTGGTAGAGGAAGTTGATTTCCTAGGACATGTTATAGGCCACGGACGGATTCGAATGGATCCTAAGAAGATCAAGGCTCTCTTGGATTGGCTAGCACCTAAAACTGTTCATGGCATCAAATCCTTTGTGGGGCTATGTAATTTTTATAGGAGATTCATTGAGGCATTTAGCAAAATTGTGGCACCGTTGTTGGAGCAGACAAAGACTCATCTCAAAATGACATGGACACCGGAATGTGAAGCAGCGTTCCAAGAACTAAAGTGACGGATCACTCAAGAACCCATTCTTGCCCTACCGGACTTTAGCAAACCGTTCGAAATACATACATCTTTGTGAAGTCATTTTTAGAGCAGTCCCAAAGAAGTATGGCAGCTGACATGAACCCACATCGACGAGAACTGGAATTTGAGGAAGGTGATCAAGTGTGGCTGAACACAAAGAACATTGCGTTACCAAAAGGTTTCTCTCATAAGTTCGTTCGACCTTATGCGGGACCATATTCACCAAGAAGATCAACCCAGTGGCTTACCGATTGGCGCTACCATCCAGCTTGGATATACACAATGTGTTTCATATCTCATTACTCAAACGGTACAAACCAGATGAGCGATTTGATCGGCAACACGAACTTTGTCACCCACCAACGACACTTGATTTGGTTGGGATTCCAGTTTTCTTAAGTCTGAATGGTTAAGCTTATTACGTTTCTGAGTTGGCTTTTACGTAAGTGCATGATGGATGAATGTTAGACTTAAGCGCGTGTTGGGGAAACCGCTCAAGTCCCAGCGCCCTTTGAGGCGCCGGCGCAACAATATGGGAGTCAAAACTACATAATCAAGTTTGTGAATTCCAATTTTGACGAGCACCAGTCTACATATGTGGTGTAGCATGTTGTCTTTTGGAGTTTGAACAATAAAAATATACGTGACATCACCAAACTTTTATTGGTTGGTGTTTTTCCAAGGTAGATCCAAAAATTAGTGACAACTTATTTATAGGAAAATGATCTTTCCAACCGTGTGTACTTGTCGTAAGGGCCATAAAAAAAGTTGCCAAAAGCCAACTAAGAATGAGAAATTACTTTTGTCAGCTTCACAAAGGACATTAAAAAGAAAACTAACTTTGAAAATGATCAACAAAAGTCACAAAGAAGTCCATCCCCTTGATATATGTTGACCTAGTTCACTTGGTCTAACCCAAAGCTTTTGAGATATATAAAACACTTGAAGAGCTTGCCCAAGCTCAAGGCATTAGCCCCATAAAAGCCTAGGCAATGTTCTTAAACAAGAAATTAAGCAGCTTTTTTAGCCTTCGTATTTTCAAGGGACTTTGAGGTTGGTTAGCTTGGCATTCAAAGCCCCCCTTGAAAAACCAAGATGCATTTTAAACTAGACTCTCAATGGACAAGTCTCAAACTATCCACTGCCTTAGAACTCTTCACCACACATGCTAATTTAAGAAAATGGCAACGTTTTTAGCCTGGGTTGTTGTTAGATTGTGGACTTGTGTGGCTGTTGGATGGGCCGAATCATTGAATGGCACCTGACATTTAAAGCTTGTGCAAGACCTATTGAAAGTAAGTTTTTACTTTGGAGTAAAATAACTTTATCATTTATGCACCATACAAAATAGAGAAGTTATGATATGGACCTTTAGAGTGCAGATCAAGTATTTTGAACAACTTTTTCAATTCCATTTAGGAAGAAAATTTTCGTGCACCGTGGGAAAAGTCCGTTCTGGGTACTGGGCCCTGGCCACCGGCCAGGCCTACATAGCCTCCTGCTTTTCCAGTGCAGACGTCCTGGCGCCTGCGGGGTTCGAAGTTGGAACCTCAGTCTCGAGTCCCTACAGGACCCTACTTGCAGTGCCTGCTACTGACCGGAATTCCTATGTCTCGAAGCTCATGTGTGCGCTTTGAACGTCACTAGCGGCTAGCCACAGTAATTACATACTGGGAGTGGCTTTTGAATGCCAAAGTTGATTTTCTCCAATCAGTGGTGATTTGATGAAGATCTCTTATCGGCTTATTGACTCTACTGGAGGTCTGGACTCTGCAGTTCAAAACCACTCAATTCACTAAAAGGACAAAAATGATTAAGAAAAAATCTCTCTTCGTGGGAAAGAAAAAATCTTGCTTTCTATTAACTTTTCAACTACAGTTTACATGTGTCATTGAGCAATCATTTCTCATGGAGGTGTATGATAAGTATCTAAGGCTGTGAGTAGCAATGAAAATTAGTAAACTCCGTGACTGGATTACATTTTCACTAGTAACTCTCTTAAAAAATATGAAGTCTGTTGACTCTAACAAACGTAATTCTCGTTTTATTTCTCTTGTATGTCCTCATTTGAGTAGCTGATTGGAGTTGGAACTCCATAATTTCAGAACAGGTACGGAAGAAGTCCCCAGCATCCCAGTTATTGGAGGACGCAATACCCATTTCATTTTATGAGCCTCCCCCTACCGTTTTCCTTGCTACTCATTATCTTAATCTGGATTGTCTGCTGTGACGTTTATATCTAGTGAGCTTGACAGCATCATGATAACATATATGTATTGTTCACGAACGAAGGACATAGGCGTTGTCAAACTGTAAGCTCAGATTACAGAAGCATACGGCTGATGCCACTAAATGTGAAGTGACTATCAGAAAATGGTATACATGCCATGAATCATGGGTTCGCAAAGTGTATGCTTACTAGCTTCTCATGCTTTTCTGATCACAGTTGGGTTTAAGAACTTTAAACGTCTACACGATGAATCACATATGACAAAAACCAAAGAATATAACTAGTTTAACAAGCTTTTGGTGACTTATTGATTAGAGCATAGACGCTGACTTCCTTGGCAAGCTGGGGAAAGAATGACACAAGTCAAGAAATCCGTCAACAATACAGGTTTGCATAGGTTTACTGGAAAATACCTGTATGATACTAAAGACCACACAATTCCCAGCAAACTTGAGTACGTATTAGGATTTCTAATCAATTTTCTCCAGACCATATCCAGAATCAGCTTAACCATCACAGTGGGAGGAGGTAATTTCCCCGGCTGCTCACTGCTATGCTGCTTTGAAGCCAATGTCATTGGCAAGCATGAATTAATCTTTGTATGACCGCAGTCCCTTGCTTCAGCTGGTAAGGGCAAGCTCTTTTTTAGTACTCCATCCTCGACAAAGCTGAAGTCATGGTTCATACTCTCTTCTGATACATTTCTCGAATCTTTTGCAACTGGCAATAGGAATAAAATGAAAAATACCTTCAGACTATATAACTAATACTGAAAAAATACTGCATGCACAAATGACAAGAATTATTCTCTCCTACCTTCACCTGAAGGTTTTGTAATTCATTTTATTGCAAATATGCAGGAAGTTTCTGGTCGAAGACAACAAACATCAGATTGTTCTCAAATGCAATTGCTACCTCAAAGTGTAATTGCTACCTCAAAGTTTAAACGTTCTGACAAAATGAGGCGTGCAATAGAAACAATATTGTAACCAGCTTGCAACAAAATCTAAGGAACCTAGGCAACAACCTAAGAACAATGCCTCATACAATTAATTACCTGGAACGAATAACGTACCGTCGTCGTTTGAAGGTATAACCATCATGGTCGCGTCTTTGGAATCGTAGTCGTACTTAGATACATCTCCATTTGCGTAGTCGATGCCTCCAAGAGCATGCTTTCCTCCATCTGAAATTGGTGACGTGCTCGAACTCCATACAAACATGTGAAGCTCCCTAGAATCGGTATCCATCTTTGACGAACCTTTTGCGTCTCCTATTCGTTTAGATATCTGCAGAGCATTTGGCGAAAACATTTCAATGTTTCTTATCTTGGAATGCTCCTCAGAATTTCCTCGCATCATTAATTGGTTGCCCTCCGTCATCCCAAATGAGTCTCTCGGAGTTCTGGGCGCAGACATAGGCATTCCTGGTACTACCGATTGCTTTGCCAAGGGGAATCCAGTTAAGCTTGAATTCCCAATGTTGGAGAACAAATGAGCCGTTTTAGTGTGCTCCCCGTATGTACTCGGTAGTCGCGGACTAGTTCCTCTGGAAGAGCGATGAGAGCACATTTGATCCGATGTCACTCCATTTGGAAGAAGAGGGCTTCCAACATTCCTATTGGACAATATTAGGCAGAAGTCGGAATGATCTAAGCTGGACTCTCTTGGAGTAAGATTTGTTGAGGAATGTAATGAGTAGATCTCAGCTCCTGTGAGATTGGAGGCTCTTGGAGTGACCGCTTTAGAAGAAAGAGTGGAAGCTAAGCCCGGAGATCGAATTGGCGAGACCAAAGAATTCATGTCGTGTGACGGCGACGATCCAAATGATCGTTTTACCTTTACGTGGATCTTTCCATCATCTCGAACCTCGGCTTCTGTTTTCACTGCCTCCCGTCCATCAAGAGAAATTACATCCGGATCCACCTTGAAAGACACAATTGAGGCAGCAGTTTCTGGAAACTGCTCCAAGATGAGGATCTTGGCAGTTCGATATTCGTATAGAAACAGCAAAAGAGTATACCACACAATGCACTGGAGAACTACTGCTTGAACAACAAGATTTCCATACTGTTGGCCGTACATAGCATTAAGAAGAGGGATTCCCATCACCAGCGTGTTTGGTAGAGTAGCTACCATAAAGAGAGTGATCAACCAGTCTAAGCTACCTCTTTTGCTGAATTTTGCCCATACAGCGAGCATCACTAAGATCAGTATCTTCTGTGCTGCATCAGCTGCAATAAACTTGGCATTCATCTGATAAGGGTTGTTGTTTGCGATGATTTCAAACGAAAGCAAAGGAACTGCGAAAATTGAGACGAAACGATTGATTCCTGAGCACTGGTCAGGACTTAAAACTTTCCACCACTTGACTGACCCATAAGCTAAGATCATAGCCACATACAGCGGAACCACTGCACTCATGACTTTGTAAAAATCTGAGCCTGTAATCATTCTGGTACACTGGCTCTTACACTCCCAGGACGTTCTTTTTTTTTTTTGCTTGCAGATCCAGTGATAGTCGTGCTAACTTTACTTATTCCTAACGAAGATAAAACTTATTGACGTAAACAATCAAAGAAAATGAGCAATCCACTAACGATGCTAATGACAAGATTTTAATGATAGTGTTTTAAGATTGACGCCTCAGCAAGGTTCATATGCTTTTCAAAATTCACCGAGAACTTTTGTTCCTGCGTAAACGTCTAACCTAGAATTCATCTCCTGCTCTTCGACTATCATAAGACATCCTACAAAAAAATAAGCCAACCTTTATTAAATTTCTGTAGACTTCGCACTGTATTATTGAGTATATTCTTTTCTTCGAATTCCTAAACGGGTGTGCCTTCCGAGAACGAAATTATCTTGTGTGTTTATCTGTTGTGCCTGTTGATGGACTTTCCCACTGCAACTACTTCGTATGTGATCAGTGACAGGTTATGATTTAAATATGAATCAAAACTTATCAAGCTTGTGAAGCAGGACGAGATCTGTTCTATTACAACGAAAAACAAAGGGATGATTAAGATATCAGGCAAGAGCTCGTGTTCTTTGTTGAATAACCTGGGAGCGTGTCGTTACACTATCTTCGCGTTCTCAACCAAACACCTCAAAATCAGCAGAGAACGTTCACTTTTTAAGTCGTTTATACCTCGAAATCAGCGAGTGCAAGAGAGCCCGTAACTGACTGCAGCATGGTTCGAAGGCAAAGATACTTATAATAATACAGAGCTCTACTAGAGTGCAATTTGCTGCGATGGATAGAAGAACGGATCTCAATGCATGAGACACTATACACTACACAGCGACGTCTTATTGGTGGATTTAAATACTGTTATGCTATCAGTTTTGTTCACGTTCTTAACGCCGCGCGACTTCTATTCAAGATACGAAATATGATGTTCCTTATAGGCTTATTAGTGAGTGAGACTTAATGTCAACAAATATTATAGTACCAGGACTTCAGGACTTCAGAACACCAGTACGGTGTTGTGCATCACACATTATTACACAAAGTGAATATCAGTGAACTTAAAACTTGAATGAGATCAGCAAACCACGTACAGCTTTGAAAATGATTAAACAACATTATAATGAATTACTTTCTTTAAGCTGCCTGCAGGCTGCGACCTCCGCAGAGTTACTGTCCGAGAAACAACGTTCTATCACTCCACGTAACTGTCGTTCACGACATCTACAAGACAAACATTTCCTCGCTTAATTTTTACTTGTGTGAGCTTGTGATGTACTCTACTTGGAGCTATGCTCATTGCTTGTCCAGCCCCGGATCCAGATTTCCTCGACAGCTAGCGCCCGTGCAAAATATTCTGATTTCATGAGAGAGATCAGAAGATCTGATATCAGACGAGCAAAAAGAAGGAACAACGAAGACGGAAACGCACGGAATCGTGAGCAAAGAAGCAGGATCGGGCCAAAAGCAAGTGTAATTTCGTCAAGCTCTCCTCGTGCTCCTAGCCAAGGGTAGGGATAGGACTAGCTACTACACTCCACCACTCGATTTCTGGCACGTGGCGAGATCGCAACGCTTAGCACGGAATCCAACGGTGGGGGGCAACTCTAAGCCTCGAAGTCATTTATTCCACAAAGATACGAGGTTACCCACCGATCTCTTTTAAGGTACACTATTACTTTTAACCCCGCCTTGGAAGCTTACCACGTCTCAGCATGATGATCAGCCCCCACCGTGGATACTCGCCACGTGTCAGACCAACACTTGGAGACCCCCAATGGTCTGCGACGGAGATGACGTGGCAAGATCTGAATGCTTTTGGAAAGATCTAACGGCTGAGGGATGAAACGAGGCAGGCGAGAGATTTTGAGGTGTCCTTGGAACGAACGTGAATATCGATAGAGAAGCTTGAGCTAAGTCCCAAGGGGCCTCAATAAACTTCAAAAGGGGAGGGGAAGGGGGGGGGGGGGGGGCAAAAGGATATTTAATTGGGCTTGTCTCCTTGACTAAATGAAAAGGGCAAAACTCCTTTTGCTTTTGTCTCCTTGCTTTATCAGGCTACGGCAGGAAGAAGGCCCAAAAGGAGAAGCCTTATCGAGATCTATCATCATTCATGCCTCCTGCTTTTTCTCTCACCCACATGCAAAGTCTCACTCACGTACTTCTTTTTTATCTCAGGTACTGCAAATTCATGCCCCCGCCTCCAACCACCCCAATAGCCCTCCTTTAAGTTGAGCCCCCTTTCACATTATTACCTCGTGGCAATGCTCGGAAAATCGGCAAAATATAGGAATGAAATGCACGTTATTTCTCTCCAAAATAGATATCATGAAAATGTTAACCTTTTTTTTTTATATAAATAGGCATATCAACCCTTTTATGAATAATATATGTTTCTAAAAAGAAATCAAGAACCTTAAAACATATGCAGGTTTCTTGAGTATAACTTAAAAAAGGTCTCTCGAGTACTCGGTGTGGCTCCAAAATAGCTCCTAGACTAGTTAAGCCAATAGGGATGAGTTTGAGTGTTTGGAAAGTAGTCCTAGTATCTACTTGTAGAATGAAAAAGACATTTCCTTTTGAGAATATAAATTTGATAAATTATGAAATCTTAAAAGGATTTATACTTTTCAAAACTGCTCAAGGATCGTGTTGGCATTTACTTCATATATTTGAAGTGATCCCATGCATATATTGCACTGACCCAACGAGGTTGACTGAGTTGGTTAGCTTGGCATCCAAAGTTAGTTAGCTTCACATCCAAAGTTTTTTTGGATTCAAGTTATAGCCTCCCCTTGGAAACCAATAAGCATGCATATATGTCAAGTGAGCTCCAAGGGGATTGCTGAGTTGGTTAGCTCGACATCCAAAGTTCAAGCCTCACATGAAAACCAAGATGCATATATTTCAAGTTCAAGCCTCACTTGGAAACCAAGATGCATATATTTCAAAGTGATCCAACAAGTTAGCTAAGTTGGTAAGCTTCCCCCCTTGGAAACCAAGATGCATATGTTTGAAGTGGATTAAATCCTGCAAAAGAATTTAATCTCTCTAAATTATGGCATTCATAATGTTTGGAGGTCCATGGTAAGGATACCATTAAACCCTTACCATGGGCCTCCATAATGGGAGTAGCGTTTGCAACACCACTGCCCATCTAATGGAGATGGGCAATGATAGCACTCTTTTTTAAAACAATGGTATAATTGCACACCCTAAGATCTGTGGGCCACCACAACTGTTGTGGCAATGATGGTGTTGAATACACTCTCCCTTCATAATGTGTGTCATGAAAATCTAGAAAAAGTTATGGACATAATTTTCAAAATTTTGTTAATTATTCCATTAGTGAGGATTATCTATCTTCAAGGCTCCATTTGTGAAGCTTATGTATTTTCCAGATTCCATTAATGAGGGCCAAGTATAGTCATGATTCCATCCATGATGACTTTTTATTTTTAGGGCTGAAATCTACAACCAATGTAATAATTTGTAGAAAGAAATGAGATGGTCCCAAAACTCAAGTTGGAATGGTTATTTATGCAATATTTGAGTGAACACATTATGGACTAGGTATCGTTTTACGGCTGTAGCAAGATGAGCCACGGGGCGGCGAATCTAGCTGCAAGGCTGTAGCCCATCGTCGGATGAACAATACCCGACGTTAGTGTAGCGCAGGCATCCCAAAGGGAGCCGGGATCCACGACTTAGCTTCCCAGCCTTCAACTCCTGCCATCCAACCCACTTGACATACAAGCAGCCAACTCGCCAACAACGATCAGACTTAACCAACTTGAAGTTCTGAAAACCAACATTGAGATCCAACCTGGCGCCATGCCAGATCGGGGGTCCCGATGTGGGTGACTTCCCTCCAAGCAAGCCGCCCGACATACATCAAACTTAACCAACTCGAAGCTTCGTTACAAACGAGTAACATCCATTCCAAGCAAGCGGTCTGACTTACATCAGACTTAACCAACTGAAAGCTTCGTCACGAGCGCTGGAAGCCAACCTGGCGCCATGCCAGACTGGACAGCTATAAACAGGTAACTTCCACCCAAGCAAGCCATCCAACTCAGCCGACAGGTTAGAGCCCGTTCCCCAAGAGCTTAACCCATTCACGTTCATGCAAGGAACACTCAGAACCACAAGCCGCGACAGATATGGAGACAACCAGTTCCTGGACCAAATGGTCCTGACAGCATACCGCTGGCGCCACGGACCGAATGGTCCCGACGGCATACCGTTGGCATCCTGGGATACGACCCTCAGCTATGTGCCAACTTAAAAATTTGGAAGCGGCCTTACAACTGGCGCTTTTACCGAACACTGAAACCCAAAAGGTAATCAGAGTCAGTTTGAGGAAAATCCCACTTTATTGATAAATCTGAGAAGGTTACATTTCAAGTGTGTGACCAACCCTAGTCTCCGGGGCGCTAGCATGCCAAGGCGAGAGCCATGACAACATTCCAGCAAGGGAGGCTGAGACTTGGTTGGAGCTCGCCCTGAGTCGCAAGAGCCCGTTCCCCAAGAGCTTAACCCATTCACGTTCATGCAAGGAACACTCAGAACCACAAGCCGCGATAGATATGGAGACAACCAGTTCCTGGACCAAATGGTCCCGACAGCATACCGCTGGCGCCATGGACCGAATGGTCTGACGACATACCGCTGGCGTCCAGGGATACGACCCTCAGCTATGTGCCAACTTAAAAATTTGGAAGCGGCCTTACAACTGGCGCTTTTACCGAACACTGAAACCTAGAAGGTAATCAGAGTCAGTTTGAGAAAAATCCCACTTTATTGATAAATCTGAGAAGGTTACATTTCAAGTGTGTGACCGACCCTAGTCTTTGGGGCGCTAGCATGCCAAGGCGAGAGCCATGACAACATTCTAGCAAGGGAGGCTGAGACTTGGTTGGAGCTCGCCCTGAGTCGCAACCCGCACTCCCCTATAGTATTGGTGTGATCGGCATCCGCCTCATACCAAGCACTCTACCCAAGCTGGTAAAGCACATTTTTCTCTCTCTAGGATTTTCTCTTTCTAGAAAGTCATTCTCTCTCTCTAGATTTTATTGATCCCCAGGCTTCCTTTAATCATGCCTAGATCGTGTGAGGTGATTGCACATCGATCTGAGCTCTCTGGACTCTGCTAGAACCGATCAAAGATTATTAGCCATAGGAACTTGGCGCCGGCTGGATTCTGGTCACAGTGGCATCGGGAGCGGTGCTGGAGCCGTTGGCGCCGGGAGCAACAGGGGCGCTGCTGGCGCCGGGGACATAGCTGGCGCCGATGGCGCCGAAAGTAAAGCTTGTAAAGGTAGCTTTACAACAGTTAGCATGAGAGAGATAGATGATCAAGATCTAAATCTGTTTGTAGCTTGTGCTATGGCTCATAATCTGCGTGTTCTCAACCAATGACGTAATGCCACATGTCCGCTATCATTGCTCATGACTAGTTTCATCTATGCCCCTACGTTCACAAAAATAGGATTGTAATATAGAATGTAAGATATATTATGATTTGTGAAAACGACATGCAACACATTAAAAAGTGTTTTCAAAAATAGTTTACAACTCATAAAATGTCCATAAAGAATTTGGGGCAACACATTACACCTCATAAAACCGTTTTATTTGGTGCAAAGGTCACAAAAAAAACCATTCCCCAATGCATAAATATTTTGTGCTCATGAGAACCTAGATGTGTTGGGAAATGGTTTTAATAATGACTTTTACAATTGGTAAAATTCATTTTAGAGGTTGCTAATCATAATGGTAAGATGGGACTTTTAAAATGATTCAAACCACTTGTAGAGATTACTAGAAATACCATTCCTTGCATGAAGGTTGAGCAAAAATGTTTTTTAATATAACCCAAATCGGGTATAGCATGTGTTGTTAAGAAAAGTAAGAGCATTCTTACTCAATAGATCGCTTCAATAAATTGGTCAAAAGTTTAATCGATAGTAAAAAATTCTTTATTGGCATGTTGGTTTTTTATTAATAACTTTGCATGATTTACCGAGCGGGTGAATTTAGTAGAAGATATTTTAATTCCATATAATGGATTTCTCTTTTAGTTCAAAAATGTTGGAAAAAAACCTTCAATTCCCAAAAATCAATAACTATTTGTTTTTGTAAGGACAACTATTTTTAGCATACTGATTCCACGATTTTAAACCTTGAGTTTTACAATGCATAATTGATAGGATTCATTTTATTCAAGAATTTTACACACCATGAATTTCTATCCAATGAGAGCCCAACAATTTTTTTTTGTATGGTGGAAGGCCTTGTCTAAGAGCCTTCTGTGCAGGGAGGGCATGGCCCCGACCTGCACGAAAGGCCGGAAGCCCACAGGCCTTCCACCACGTAGTGCAAGGTGAGAAGGTCGAGAGAGAATGCACATTCCTTTGTGAGAGAACTCACATTCCGGAGAGAGAATGCACATTCTGTAGAGAGAGAATGCACATTCTGTAGAGAGAGAATGCACATTCTAGAAAGAGAATGGCATATTTCGGAGGAAAGAGAAAGTTGCATGCATATTCTACTCATGGAGGTGCTTTCAAAGAACAAAGCAAACTTGAGCACCTGGCATTACGTAATGTGTTGTATCTTGTGAGAGTCCCAAAATAGAAAATGTTGCCATTGTTGAATTTTTTTATCATGAGAGCCTAAATATTTATACATGGTAAAAAGTTGCAACTAGCCAATACAAGCCTAATTTATAAACTTATAACACAAATCATGCCTAAATTTCATGATGGGGTGGCTGGCTCTAAGTTAATGATTTAAATTAAATGACTTTGAAAAATCCAAAATTTTCGTTTATGATAGGTGTGAAAAATGTCAACTAGTTTAGCTGATTTATCTTGGCAATTTTGAGGCCAACATGAAATCTCAACTTAGAAATAGATTTATTTTTGTCAATAAAGGCCTAAATAGTGTTTGTACTATTTTTGGCAAGTATATTTGTCGATGAGGTCGGATTTGGACCCATTCTAATTGGCTAATATAGATATGATGCATCTAGACTAGAATTTCTAGGTTTTTTGATGAAGTACCAAGAAGTTACAATGCATTCTTGAATGGAGATCTTGAGGAGGAGGTGTTTATGGAGCAACCCGAGGGCTACATTTCATATGGCAAGCCTAATCATGTGTATTTTCTACAAAAGAGTTTGTATGGAGTTAAGCAAGCACCAAGGAGTTGGTATGCTAGGCTTAATACTTTTCTACTTTCTCAAAACTTCATAATGAGTGAGTATGATCATTCACTTTACTATAGATTTGTTGCAAATGATGTTATCATTCTTCTAGTCTATGTGGATGATATCATTTTGAGTGGAGGCAACAATCAAGATAAACAATGTAAATTACTATTTTTAGCTCTTAGAATATCTCTAGCCTCTCTATGCACATTTTGGCTTTACTCCAAAGGTACCATTCCAAAGCTACATTAGGGATTTGGCTTAGAAAAAGAATCCTATGCTTTTGGCACGTGTGACATCCCACAACATGGCCTCAATGCAATTTACAAGTGGAAATTACAAACTAGCTTGTGTAATTTTAACAGGTAATTCATCAAGGCCTCAGTGAATTTGGACCTGATTTCAACATATTGATTGTTGTTTGTAAAATTTTATTGATTTAGACATTAGCACCAAATAATTTTTGTGGTAATGTTGTCTTTCATATGTTAATGTGCAACTGGTATCATTTTGCATATTAACTTGAGGAAAAGTGTGCATAGTCAATATTCTTATAAGTAGATCCCAATAAAGAAAGGGAGACTATATAAAAAAGAAATAACTTTAATGAAGAGGCTTATTTGAATGTCTAAATAGTTCTCTTATGATATCTTGCTTTTGATGATGAAAGATCATTAATGTACTTTGATGCAAGTTATTTTTGCTTACTGCTTTTGACTATGTTACATAAAATGTCTACAACTTTTGCCACAAATCTATATGATTAACACAATGACACGAAAACATGTTGCATTCTATCATTGTTTTCTTTCAAGTCCACCATAAAATTTTGCAACAAAAAATTAAATTTTCTTTATCTTTTTTAGTTTGTGATAATATACTTTTCTTCTTCCTAAAGTAGAAAAACAACAATGTACCATATATTACTCTAGACTTTGAGTTTCTTGCATTGAGTTTCCAATACATATGTTCTCAATCTTTGCAATATCTTAGTAGACCAATTGGCACACTTGAGTAATGGATTGGAAGTGTGGATGTTGCACTGATCTATTAGATACAAACTTCTCAAGGTCCATATAATTAGGTCTATTTCATTGTCCATCTTACTCAATGTATGATAACACAAATCCCTTCACATTTTTTTTTTTAACACAATGCAACATGGTATGAGGAGAACATGGAGATAAAATTTAGACATTTTGAAAATGTACTAAAAGTTTACAAACATTATGTCTATCATTGTACTACAATACAAAATTATAGAAAAAGAGTTTCTCAGACTTAGCATATATTATACCATAGAATAAATTAGAGGCATGCTAAAAGTTTCTCTTTGAAAATTTTGTAATTAAAATAGTTTATTTTGTCAATTCCACATGTCTTAGATGAGCTTCAATTATAATCTTTCTTTGTTTTATGGCATGCAAAGACAATATTTTTTGAACTCCTATATTTGTAATAAATGTCATATTATATAGAGGAGATGCAATGTTCAATAGGTCTCCAACTAGTAACCAAGAACATATATGAACCTCACACATTTAATAAATTCTAGTTCACTACCTATACAAAAAGGTTATTGCTAAAAAGTGAGTGTATTGATTGAAGTTGAAAGCATATGGCACAATTGGTCAGTACAGATCATGGCTATAAGGATAGGGATTTACCCAAAAAGATGGTGAACATTAATTTCACTTTGATCATTTTTTTCAAATAGCCAAAATTTGTCTCATAAATAGAAAAACTAACTATACAAAGTTCTCAAAATCACTCATTGTAAGTTAGCATTTTGTGGAAAATTGTAAAACTTGCATTTATACATGCAATCTTGAATGTAGAGCCAAAAAATACTTTTGAGAATTGTACTCTTTGTTTAATATTTTGTATAAATACTCAAATCAACTACAAAGCCAACTCAAGAGTGAGCATTCAAACTATTGATCTTTATCTTGAATTATCTTAAGTCAAGTTGACAACAAGTAATTTTTCATAACAACCAACTCAAGAACAAGAAGCCCATTCAAACTCTTGATCTTGATCTTGAGTTGAGTTGATAACTTGACACCTTCAATGGCAACCAACTAAAGAACAAAAAATAAAACTCTTAATTTTGATTTTGAGTCAAGTTCGTAGCTTAACATCATTCATGGCATCCATATGGATCTTGAGTCAACTTGTCAACTTTGTGCTTCCATGAAATCCCATTCAAACTCTTGATTTTGAAATCTAAGGCACTTTGAGAAATTTGTGTCTTTTGTGATATCCAGCTCAAGGTCTTCTATTTATCTAGATCTTAGAATTAACTTAACTTTTCAAACAAGGTTCAACCAAGAGTGAAACATTAAAACTCACTATCTCCACATGTACTAACAAGCTTTAAGATGATCACAACGTTGTCACGCTCAGTTAAAATGGTTTAGTGACTATTTCATAGATTGTTATAGCCATTGTACTAGATAATTGTACATCTTGATGACAAAATTAATCACCTTCTAATATATCTTGTAATTATAAACTTTTATTCAAATCTTTGTATTATCAATAATGGACACAACTTTGTGCAAAAACAAAGGAGAGTGAGAGAGGTAAACTTAGAAGAGGCAAACAAATCGGATCTTCATAACCTGGAGATCATAGAGAATATATAGTTTTCATTTGTGATAGATCTGGATACATACATTCATTGTGGTAGTCATAGGTTGTCTTTTCTTTCTAGTAAATATTGCTATTGATCTAGTAAATTGCATGACAATTATCAATGTTTGCTAGACTCTACAATTACACAACTTTTAATCAAAGTAATTGATTACAATCTCTTACTCTTCTCATTTTGAAAATGAATATTAGTTTTCATTCTGTTTACTAAATCAATTTTTTATTAACATATGTTCAGGTTGATTTATAATCGATTTCTAGAATTGTCTTCAAAATTCAGACAACTTTCTCATATGTCATAAGATTACTTATAGGAGTGATAAATTGCCAATTCAAGATGTGAAAAATCGTATTTCCATTTGAAATCACATAAATTAAAAGGTATGCAAGATCTCATTAGATCTGAAACTCAATGTAAACAGACCATACAACAGCTAAAAATTCAGTAATGCATTTACTAATAGCATCCAAACGTAGCTACTCTACCAATTTCCAAAACAATTGTAGAGATAAGAGCAAAATCAAGATAATAATCCAATAGAATGATCTCAAATGCAATGATCACCGACTTAACCTATTTCTCCATGCATACCATGATATTCTCTTTCTCCTCTCTCTAGAGACATATAGCTCTAAAATAGAAATATGAATCCTACATTAGCAATTTTGGTCCATGTGGCCAAATTACCTCAAATAAAGGCTATTTTGTGGGACTTAAGGTATACCACTTCTAAGAAATGTCTATAAAAAGTAAACAATACTATTTTAATCATGTATACACATGTGAAAATCCTTCCATGCACCTCTAATATATCTATAAAAGAATTATCAAACATGTGTGAAATCAAACATATGAATGATTGCATGTTTTTTTCCTCCATATTGCACTTCACTTGGAGTGTTTGCATAAATAAATCTAAAAAATACAAGAACTAGTACAACACACAGATCACCTCAATCACCATAGCTACGAGCACCTCAAGCTCTCAAAAATGGCACAACAAAAGTTACTAAATAAGAAGAAAACACTAAACATATAGTAGAAGCTCGACAAGTAAATTGGCACCTATCCAACTGATTAGGCCCAGCATAGGCCAAAACTACTAATGAATCTAAGACATGCCCCTAAGTAAAGAAAAAGTTTTCAAACTATATAAGTTTATTTTCCTAGCAACCCCCGACTAGTCCAAGTTGTTGGATTTATCTCTTCTATTCTCCTAAATCCCATGTTAATCTAGTTCCATTCATTTCTGCATATTTACTCGCATTGTCGCACATCTCAACTACTAAAGACGAGTAAGTGAAGATGGCCGACATATCGAAGTTGGATGAACTATCGCGACCCAACCTGGTCGACATATTGGGGAAGCCCGACTTATCCCCCTCCCCCCTTTCCAC
This sequence comes from Diphasiastrum complanatum, assembly GCA_029204225.1. Classification (NCBI taxonomy): domain Eukaryota; kingdom Viridiplantae; phylum Streptophyta; class Lycopodiopsida; order Lycopodiales; family Lycopodiaceae; genus Diphasiastrum; species Diphasiastrum complanatum. The sequence goes on from CM055095.1 coordinate 53,590,157, forward strand.
ACTCATCCTCTGTACTGCGTAACGGACTTGACAATGACAGCAACCACGATCTTCTCCCTGACGGTGCAACGGCTCCATGCCATCTCTTGTACACTCATCTGCATAAATAAAAAAGTAGCACATAGATCATTTAATATATGTGCATGTGATTGATCAACGATTAAGCACATGGATTATCGAATCCGATGAGACCGACACAGTAGATGCTTTCATGCATTGATTCTCCTCTTCAGATGGATCATCAGTAATAAGCTCATAGCTTTTATAGTTTGTAGTTAGCCTTGTGAGCACGCAGTTTCGCCCGCTATTGTATTGTGCTCACCTGCATCACTGACTTGTATTTTGTTAAAATCAATCTAAATAAGTGCTGTCTAGTTTTGCCTTCAGGTTCTAACAGTATTTGCAATGCTTTTGGCTCTCTGTTTGACCTTCTGATAGCTTTGTCTGATTGTCTGCTCTTGCTTCTACAAACACCACGCACCTAGCTCTAAACTTAACTTCATTATTGTGTTCGCCTATTGTTACAAATAGTGCACGCACCGAGAGAACTTCTCACACTTTCCCAACATGGTATCTGTGAAGAATTGCCAAAAATTGGCAAATCTAGCTTGATCAAAAACCATGTAGAATAGTGTAAATTGTGTACACAAGTGGGTCCCACACATGTGAGGCCATGATGCCACATGGGAAACCCATCCTAATGTAGGTTAGGTCAAGTCAAGAGAGTTGGTCATGTCTATTTGGTGGTCATCCCTACTTTATAGGACCTACACCTAAGTTTAAGGTGAAAATTTGACCAACTAGCTACCTACCAAGCATAACTCTAGGAAATAGACTAGGGTTTCATTTTAGGTCAAGGAGAGTGAGTTAACTTCCTTATTACATGCTGGAAATCCACCTAACTTCAAGAAGGAAGTCGAATTTGCTATGTATTCCCTCTCTCTATAGTGAGAAGATAGAAAATTTTTGGAGCTCATTGGCAATCTCAAGCTAGTTCACTATGTACATTGAGTTTTTGTGATCCAAATGAAACCAAATCAATTTCTACTTGTTTCTCAGGTTGAAGGCCGTACTACAGCCTGTAGTAGACACGTGTGGGCTCGGATTTTAATGTTTATCAATGCTTTTGATTGTTAATGCTTGTTGTTTGTCAAATTGCCAATCTAGATCAACTTTTTTGTGTCTAGTTTTTTGATAGATTGTTAAGCAAGCATCCAATCACTCTTGTGGATCTTTTGTAGATCCATTTATGGTCCTAAAGTACAGTACTTTCACAGTATCAGAGTGATAGCTTACTATTCTCTAATTATTTAGAGCTTTAATATCAGAAACCATTTGATTTCTCGTGCGATTTTATGTCAGAGCTATTTCTATAGCCTGATAAGCTTCCCATAGAACCTGATCCTACTAGCCGATAGGATAACTATTTTCTTGTTTTGTAACTTAACACTAGATTCTCTTACTTAAGTCACTGATAGTTTCTACTATCATCTAGACTAATCTTCCACATGGATTCCCAAGTCCTATCATGGACAAGCTTGATGGAGCCAATTACCATCTGTGGAAATTTAAAGATGAGGACTGTGCTAATGGCTAAGGAGTTGTATGATGTTGTTACAGGTACAGAGGCAAGACCCAAAGTGGATGACGCTACTGCAATCTCCCGATGGAAGCTGAAGGACGAAAAAGCTTTTGTGATAATCATCCTCAACATCTCAAACATGAAAATCGGCCATGTGTCCAAAGCTCAGACATCCAAGGAAGTCTGGGACATCTTGAGCACATTATATGAATTGCAAGATATAGCTTCGAAGTTACATCTCAGGAAGAAATTTTACTCCCTCAAGATGGCAAATGGTGATTCCCTTCAGAATCACATCAACCAGTTCAAGAACTTGCTGAAGCAAATGGCCGCTATTGGTAGTTCCATTCATTGCTGCATATTTATTCGCATTGTCACGTAGCTCAACTACTAAAGACGCATAAGTGAAGATGGCCGACATATTGGAGTTGGACGAACTATCGGGTAGATCCAACCTGCTCGACATATCGGGGAAGCCTGACTTATCGGGCCCCCCCTCATGCTCATCCTCTGTATTGTGCAACGGACTTGACAATAACAACAACCATGATCTTCTCCCTGACGGCCCAACGACTCCACGCCATCTCTTGTATACTCATCCGCATAAATAAAAAAATAACACATAGATCATTTAATATATGTGCATGCGATTGATCAATGATTAAGAACACGGATTAATGAATCCGATGAGAAAGACACAATAGATGCTTTTATGCATTGATTCTCCTCTTCAGACGGATCGTCAATAATAAGCTCATAGCTTTTACAATTTGTAGTTAGCTTTGTGAGCACGCGGTTTCGTCTGCTATTGTATTATGCTCACCTACATCACTGATTTGTATTTTGTTACAATCAATCTGAATAAAGTGTTGTCTAGTTTTGTCTTCAAGTTCTGTCAGTATTTGCAATGCTTTTGGCTCTCTGTCTGACCTTATGATTGCTTTGTCTGATTGTCGGCTCTTGCTTCCTCAAGCACTACGCATCTAGCTCTAAACTTAACTTCATTATTGTGTTCGCCTATTGTTACAAATAGTGCATGCACCAAGGGAACTTTCCACACTTCCCCAACCCAAGTAGCTAGTTACGGAATGAGTGTTCGATAAATATGTAGATTGTGGGTCAAGTTCCAATTACTACAAATAATATAGTAAATTGTACACTAATTTATAGCATCACATTTGAATCTTATCTAAAATTGATTGTATTTCAAACACTATCCCTTAAGTTCAAATGTGATAAGAGTGACATAAATATCTATAGCAATGTTTGGAGTGTTCAAAAGATGTTATGCATATTCTTGATACTATGTATTGACTCACACTCAAGTATGCCAACAAACAACTTGAAGTTGCAAATTGTGCTAATCTTATAGAATCATTATCTATTGCTTCTCTATCATTTCAAGTGTTTTAGAATCCCTTTTTGCTGCTATTTTTATATGTTGAAATATAATACCTATTTTGCTCCTTTTGGCTTGTATACTTGTAACTTGTAAATTGTGCATAAGACATGTGGGTAAAACATTTATGTACATAGTAGACCCCACCATCATCCTTGTTATGCACTGCCATACCAGGTATCACAATGTCATCATCGATCTTGAAGATTAAAACATCTACTCCAATAGTGCGCATTCTCGTATTATCCTAGCTAGCTCCAAAGCTACTTCCATGAAATATGGCAAATTGACTTGAGTTATCCAAACTGACAAATGAAGTGTATCTCCCCAATAAAAAAGATGATATACTACTAAATAGCTATAATGGCTTGATTTGAATTGACTTACCAACTACAAAACTTGCAAATCATCAAACTTATCACTCACCAAGAGTCTTCAAAATGTGAGTACTAACCCATTCTTCATTTTTGCATCCCATACACAGTTCATCCCAATGCAAGTCATGTTATCCTACTCAACTGGCTTCCAAACTAACATCATCATGTACTTTTTGTCACCCATGACCACCAAATTTGTGAATCTCCAAGCTAGTTTTGATCTCTCCCATGAACAAGAAAATCACAAGTTACAAATGTGTGTGTCATTGTCGCTATCACTCGATTTGACATTGCCACTATCGATTTTGCCTATGAGAGCCTTTCTCAAATTGTCATCTAAACTTGGTCAATTCGAATTCCAAGAATTGAACCTAACAACGAGAATTTTTCAATAAATAGAATACCATGCCACCCTCTTGCCTCTCTCTTTCCTCTGATTACTTGTCCCCATGCCTCTCTCTTGCCTCTGATTACTTGCCCCCATCGCATTTTACTCCCATTCATCTTGACTCCACAATTGCTACTTTAATTTGCCTCCAACTTCATCAAAAAGTACTTCAGACTGCTCATACTGCAATAATGCCTCACATACTACCCTGTTGCAATTGCCTCCAATTTGGCCCCACAACACTAACATGGGGAATGTAGCCTATTATTGGGTCACCAACATTCTACTCACTAAAATGGTGATGAAAACTCTCCAAAATGCTTCTCCCCCCCCCCTCCCCCCCCCTCCCCCCCCCCCCCCCCCCCCAAAGACACACACACACACGCATGCGCACTCAGTGTTGATGCTCTATCCATCACCTCTATGCAACTTTTTAGGGGTATGATTTGTCCCAAGGATAGCCAAATTCGGTGCCCTCTAGTGTTGGTTAGTTCCAAACTAATTTTTCCTTACAAAATGAATTAAAACTTTAATACAAATTTCTTTCAATGAAGAATATCTTTTTCTAAATGTCGAATCCTTTTAAAAATTTTCATTCTAAAATTTTTAGTGAAGAATTCTCATTTATGGTCTTCATTGGCCTTTGGGCCCCTTCTACCCTTCATGCATCGGTCCATTTTGACCCAACGGTCCTAGTGCTTGCATCCTTCACCATGGATCACATGTGGGATTAATCTAATGGCTATGAAATATTTTGTGCATTGAATGAGACTCCTCCATGTGATAGATCCCTACAGCCACTATGCCTCACTTCGTTTGGACGTGTGCAATGGTCTTCATGGCCCCTTTCTTTCTCTTTGAAATTTTCTAGCTATGGATGTAGGCTGCTAGTCGAATTTGCTCTTTAAACTATGGCTACTTGGATGCTACCTTGCATCACTGATGTGCCCTGCTCTTTATGCTTTTACAACTCTGAGAAATGTTTCCTCACTTTTTTGCCTATAAACCCTAGCTAACAAGTTCTCCAACTTTCTTTGAGCTTTGCTCTATCTCTTTGAGAATTTTCTTATAGTTATCCACTTGGATGAGGTCGCCCTACCTCAAGCTCAGTGATCAATTTACGACTTGCAAATTGGTGTAGTATTGACTACACAAAGCTTTCTTTCATGAAAAACTTGTCAATACCTCATGAAATCAGAAAATTCTACAATTTTCTCTTATTTCCATCCAATTGACCCCTATAAATTGCTATTTTTGTTAGCAAAACCAGCAATGAATACTAGTTCATCTTCAAGATCAAAATGATGTGGAATAATGAAACTAGTTTTTATCAAGACTTGATAATTTCCACACATTTACATGAGATTTATCAAACATGAGATAAGATAAACTTTGGATTCCATCTTGATGCCTTTTCCTCCAAATTGCCAATTTTCACTTGGTGTTGATGAAGCAAACCAATACCAACACCTTGCTCTTTCAAAATGACATAAAAAACTTTGCTCAAGACAAAAATTTTAGATCTAAATCTCTATAAAAAATTTCTCTGAATTATTTAATTGAGACCTGATACAAAAAAAATACCAAACCTCCTTATACTATGATTTCCATCCAAGATGAAATAGAATAGGTGAAAATGAGTGTCAAATCTAATCCTTGCTGCCACTTTGAGTCCATTCCAATTCTCAATAGACATATTCACCCTTGCAAGACTCCCTTTTAATGATTGCATTACATAAGGTAGAAGAAATCTCTTCTTGACTATCTTCCTCACCAAGCCCCTCAATTCTATTCAACATAGAATCCCTTGAACTATCCTATTTATTGAAACATGTGACATCACTTTTATGCATCCCTTCTTCCTCTCGCATAGCATCTTCAACACAAGTAGTCTCATCAAAAGAAGTGAGAAGGGCAAAGTTTCTAGCTCCCACCACTTTCTTACCCTTCTCATCATATATGAGTCTTTATGGTCTCCCTCTTTGCCTTGATGTCCTTCTAGAGTTTTGACCTGAAGAAGCACATTCAGCATCTCCTCCATAGAACCACCATCCTCATAAAAAATGTCAGAATCAGCATCACCATCAACAAGCTTAGGAACATTACTCTAATCATAGATTACATCCCTACTTATGAGAGATTTTTTTGTGGAGAGAATGTGGATCCTATAAGCTTTACTTATATCACTATAGCCAACAAATATCCCCTTCTTAGATGTGAAAAATTGCCTACATTGGCAAATCTAGCCATGTAGAATATTGTACATTTTGTCAATATTGTTTGTTGGTTACTTGAATGGCCAAAGTGCCACTTGTACATACACACCTAAAGTAGGTTACCACGAGTCAAGAGGAGTGGTGGTGTCTATTTGGTAGTGATTCCTACTTTGTAGGATCTAGACCATGATTTATGATGAGATTTGTACCTACCAAGCATGACTCTTGGATCTAGGCTAGGGTTTTCATATTAGGGCAAGAAAGTGGAGTCTAATTCCTTATTACATGCTGGATTCTCACCTAACTTTGCAAAGGAAGTGTGTTTTACTATGTATTCCCATTCTCCATAGTGAGAAGATAGAAACTTTTTGGAGCCTCAAGGAGAAACTCGAGTTTCCTCTCATTGTATGGTGATTACTCTTGATTTCCAATGAAACCCAGCTTTGGCACTTTGTAAACACTGTCTACAGGCCGTACTACAGCCTTATTTCCACACGTGTGGAGTTGGATTATACTATTTGATCAATGCTTTGATTGTCTCTACTTGTTTCCTATCAAGCTGCTAAACTAGATCTTGTTTTCTGATGACTAGTTTTTGATAGATTGTTTAACAAGCATACAATCACCTTGTGGATCATTCAAAGATCCATTTATGGTCCTTAGTACTGTACTTTTCACATGGTATCAGAGCCAAGTACAAGGCCATTGATCTGTGTTTGAATCTAATCCAGTTTTAGCAGGTTTTGGTGCAAAAAGCTAGTATTGGATGGGCGATCTGGTATCCAGGTTTTGGTGAGGGAATTTGATCCCAAACTTTTTCAGGATCAAAATCCATAATGTTCACACGTGTGGGCATCTTTGAACCAGCATTTAATAACCCATATTCATTGAATCATAGAAAATTCATCTGGTGTCAGTTTGATGTAATTTCTGGTGCAAATCCTAGGATAAGCTACCAAGATCACTTGCCATTGATTAGTTTTGAATTTGTTTCATGAAAACTAATTAATCTAGGCTGATTTCAGACCTTCTTAAAGTGGAAACCAGGTCTTGAAAGTACATCAAAGTGAATGAGAGAGATAGAGTCAGTTTTTGTCCAAGAATAGCCAAGATTGGCAAGATTTGCTTGAGTGTAGTTTTCATCTCATCTTATCTTCATTCCAGCTTGTGAGGGAGTGATAGAACTGTGATTACAAATCCATCTGTTGGATTAGAAGTCAATATTTGAGTGAAACACTGCAAGTTAGAAACCTTTGTGAGTTTCAGGTCCAAACAAATCTATATCTTGTGTGTAGAATCTTGCTAGTAAGATGGGATCAGTGGGAGCCTACCTTCTAGAAGCTAGTGAGAGGTTAAATTCTACCAATTATGCTATTTGGAAAGTGAGGATGGAGTCACTAATGGTGCTCCAGGATCTTTATGAGTTTCTAATAGATGATGAAGATGAACCTCTAGGTGCACAGGAATTAGTGAGATACAAGAAGAGGTCTAGGCTTGCACTTCACTGTATTAAGATGAATGTAAGCAATGATCTTGTAAGGGAAGTATCATCATGTAAGAGTGCCAAAGAGGCTTGGGAATCTTTAAAATCTATCTATGAGTCTAGTAACACTTCGAGGGTTCTCATGCTTAGGAATCAGATTCTACAAAGCATGAAGAGGAGTGATGAGAGTGCACAAGATTATGTGCTAAGAATCAAGTCTCTCAATACATCGAAATTGCTCATCATTTCAAGAGGAAAAAAGTGCAAGCTAAAGAGATCAAGCTCCAACACGTGCCATCATCAAGTTGCTTGGCTGATTTGTTTACTAAACCTTTACCTAAAGATTCATTTGTCAAGCTTATATCTTCAATTGGAGTTATTGATAAATGCATTGTGATCTCCAAGGCTAGATTTTAGGAGGAGTGTGAAAAATTGCCTACATTGGCAAATCTAGCCATGTAGAATATTGTACATTTTGTCAATATTGTTTGTTGGTTACTTGAATGGCCAAAGTGCCACTTGTACATACACACCTAAAGTAGGTTACCACGAGTCAAGAGGAGTGGTTGTGTCTATTTGGTAGTGATTCCTACTTTGTAGGATCTAGACCATGATTTATGATGAGATTTGTACCTACCAAGCATGACTCTTGGATCTAGGCTAGGGTTTTCATATTAGGGCAAGAAAGTGGAGTCTACTTCCTTATTACATGCTGGATTCTCACCTAACTTTGCAAAGGAAGTGTGTTTTACTATGTATTCCCATTCTCCATAGTGAGAAGATAGAAACTTTTTGGAGCCTCAAGGAGAAACTCGAGTTTCCTCTCATTGTATGGTGATTACTCTTGATTTCCAATGAAACCCAGCTTTGGCACTTTGTAAACACTGTCTACAGGCCGTACTACAGTCTTATTTCCACACGTGTGGAGTTGGATTATACTATTTGATCAATGCTTTGATTGTCTCTACTTGTTTCCTATCAAGCTGCTAAACTAGATCTTGTTTTCTGATGACTAGTTTATGATAGATTGTTTAACTAGCATACAATCACCTTGTGGATCATTCAAAGATCCATTTATGGTCCTTAGTACTGTACTTTTCACATTAGAGGTGGGATCTTCCATAGACCTATCATGAAGAGCTATGTTGACATAGCATGTACATCCATAAATCTCTACCAAAAGCACCTCATAAGGTGTCTTTCCATCCCATATTTGAATTGGCAACCTATTGCAAAGAAGGTTGCCACAATCCAAGGCTTCTTCTCAAAAGGACTTTAGAATATTGGAGTTCAACTTCATTTGCATTTGAACTCTCACAAAGAGTTCTATTCTTCCTCTTGGCCACTCCATTTTGTTGTGAAGTTCTTGGGCTTGAAAGCTCCCCTTGATCCCATGTGCTTCACAAAATTCTTTGAACTTGGTGGCAATATATTCGCTCGAGCTATTGTATTGAGTGTTCGTGATCTAAATGCAACCAAAGATATATTGCACTCATTCTCTGTTTGCAGGCCATACATCAGGCTGTGATTCACACATGTGGACTCGGATTTCATCTAAGATCAATGCTTTTTTATTGTTCTTACTTGTTGAATGTAAAATTCCCATTCTAGATCATTTTTTTGTGTCTAGTTTCTGCAATAGATTGTTAAGCAAGCATCCAATCACTCTTTTGGATCTTTTTTAGATCCATTTATGGTCCAAAAGTACAATACTTTCACATGGTATCAGAGCCAAGTACAAGAGCTTAATCGTTGATCAAAGACAAATCCATATTTAGCAAGTTTTGGTGCTAAAAACTAGTAATGAGATGGCAAGTTTGAATCCAAACTTTGGTGAGGGGATTTGATTCCAAAATTTGTAAGGATCAAAATACGTACTATCCACACGTGTGGGCACCTCTGAACTTGCATTTATTACTCAATATTTATTAGATCCATTAAATTGGATTGTATTGGTTCTTGATGACATTTTTTGGTGCTAATCCTAGGAAAAGCTACCAAGATTGAGTGCCATTGATTAGGTTTGATTTAGTGTCATGAGATCTAATTAATCTAGGCTGAAAACAAGTCCTCTAAAAGTATTTTATAAGTCTTGGAAATCCATCAAGGAGTGTTAGAGAGATTTAGTCATTATATTGTCCAAAAAATAGTCAAAATTGGCTTGATTTGATTGTGGGTTGATTGTAACTCATCTAATCTTCATTTCATCTTTGTGAGGAGTGCTAGAACCATGGTTATAAGTCCATTTGGTGGGCTAGAAACAAAATTTGAGTGAATCACCACAAAAGATACCTTTCTCGGTTTCTAGAATCAATCAATCAATTTTCTTGTCTGTAAAATTGGCAAAAATGTAGCTTGGCAATTTTATGTCCTTTATGTTTGAAAGTACATTTCACATGTGTGGAGCATGTTCCCACATGTGTAAAATAGTTTATCATAGCTTTAGGGGTGTTCTAATTTTTTAGGACAAGCTTCTTTGTGTAGAGTTGTGATAGGGCCAAAAATTGGCATAGATGGCAAATTGGCAATGTCCACATGTCATGCCTCTATTGAGCCGAAAGTGAATCATGATGTAATATCAAGCTAGGTAGGCTTATGTATAGGGTCTTGACACTTGTGACAATGTAATAGATGAGGATGATCTTAATCGAGAAGAAGCTATGGGGATACGTAAATGGTTCTATAGCCAAACCGGCAGAACCTGAACTGCTTCCAGCATGGGAAGCAAAGGATGGCAAAGCACTTGCCATTGTATCCTTGAATCTGAAAGACACTCAGATTTCTCACGTTTCAAACAACACCACCTCCAAAGAAGCACGTGATATCCTAACAAGTATCTACGAGACTTCAAATGTATCAACTCGTGTCTTTCTAAGAAAGAAGGTACTTACACTCAAGATGAGCGAAGGCACCTCAATCAGAATCACCTGAACGAATTCAAATAGTTGCTGAATCAACTTGTTGCCATAGGTTCTCCTATTTCAGAAGAAGACTCAATTATGTCTCTTCTCACCAATCTTCCATCCTCCTACAAAAACCTAGTATTTCTTCTGAGCAATACTCTTGCACTGTCTCTCCAGAAGCTGACAGCAAGCCTATTGTAGGAAGAAGTCAGCCCAATGTAGACGAATGGAAAGCTACCATGGATTATGAGTACCATTCCTTGATGAAGAACAAGACTGGAGTCTTATTAATCCTCCTGCAGGTATAAAGCCTATTGACTCTAAATGGATATTCAAGCTAAAGCTTAAGTCAAATGGATCAATATCCAAATGAAAATCTCGTTAAGTGGTTAAAGGATTTGAGCAAGTTTATGGAATAGATTTCACTGACACCTTCAGTCTAGTGGTAAGGCATCAGTCTATTCACACCTTGCTGGCTATAGCTACTACAGAGGATCTGGACATTCACCAGATGGATGTCCAGACAACATTCCTACACAGATATATACAAGAAGACATATTCATTTATCAACCAGAAGGTTCCATTCTTCAAGGCAAAGAGCATTTGGTATATAGATTACATAAGGCATTATGTGGTCTTAACCAAGCTCCAAGGCATGGTATGATAGAATAAATCACTTCTTGTTGCAGCATAACTTCACTTCTTGCTCCGCAGACTCTAATGTATATCTCAGACAAAAAGGATCAAGCTATGTTATAATAGCATTATAAGTTGACGATTTCTTGATTATCAGCAATTCAAATCAGTTATTACAAGAAACCAAATCTCTGCTTTCATCAAAATTTGAGATGACTGATTTAGGCCCAGTCCATTACCTACTCGGTATGGAGATTCACAAAGATCATGCAGGCAGAAGGATTACTATAAGCCAAGAGTCCTATCTAAATAATGTACTTCGCAGATATGGCATGGAGGACTGCAAGCCCATAGACACACCTATGGATCCAGGATCCAAGCTGTCCAAAGACATGTGCCCCAGAACTCAAGCAGATCAGCAAGAAATGTGCAGGTATCCTTATCAATCCGTCATAGGATGAAAATCAGAAATGAAAGTGCTTGTTGTGTATACATGATACTATCTCCATGCATTGCTACTTGCAAGTTGCCACCTCATCTGATTTTTGCCTGGCTTAGTATCAACTTATCACTTCGATAAGTAAAGAAGAATATAATATGTGTATGCCCATAATGACTGCTATGCAAACAATGTTATCAAAGAAATATTTATGAGATGTCGTATGAAGCTTTTTTTATAGTATCCACCCATACACAGGAATAACTCAAAGTGTTATGCTATTTTCTCAGATTTGCTGCTATTCGAACGCTAAAATATGAAAGGATTGATGCTTTTATGTTGTAATATATGTATGCTAGCTGAAACATTAGATCACATGTGATTACTTACGATACTGTATAAAGAAATTGCACTTCTTTTTTAAATTGAATCAAAATTGCTTCCAAAACCAAGATTGGTGTCTCACATTGATTATGGCCAATGTGGCTCTATATATACAATAAGTGGGAGCTCGTGGTACTCATCATCCCTCTGATCCCACATGTGTGAAGATGCTTTGTCATATGATGATTCATCATGCAAAGCTGACACTTAGACAAAACCTTCTATTTTGAGCACTTTTGGTCCATTATTCTTCTATATGGAGATCTACTTGGAAATCTTCTAGAAGTCAAAATTTGCCTACTTTAGCTTATTCCACACATGTGAGTTGTCCTCTACACATGGGATATGACACCTAACCAAAGGATGTGGCTCATGCAATCAATAGATTGCTGCCATGTGTCATATGTCTAGAAAACTAGTTTTTGGCCTTTTTAGCCACTAGAACTTGAATTAAATCATATGTACAACCTATATGATTATGGTACATGACAAGTACACTATTTTCACACGTGGGAACAGGCTCCATACATGTGTAATCATCCTATATACATGATTTTTGGCCTCTACCAAGCTTATTTTTGCATTTTTCACAGTAATTATATTATCACTCTTAATTTCTTTGTTTCGATGAAACGTAATTGCATTTTTTGATGAACAAATGAATTGTCACAATTGTGAGCTCATTGAGTGCAACAAGTATAGCTAACTATGCATTGAGAGACATAATTATTTTACTATTTGACAAAATAGTAATATGGAATCTCTAATGTGACCATTGATGTAATTCATTTTCAAATTATCTTTTTACTAGCTCTCTTGTGTATTTAAATAAGAATTCAATGACTGTGACACTAAATTATGGAATTTTAGTATCTTTTGAACCAATATATGGAGAACGAAAGGTGTACAAATGAATGTACCTTTTGTGATAAAGTTGATGCTACAAATAGGTGTTTGGCTATACTAAATCTTTGGCCTTCTTTGTACATGTTTGCATGTACCTTTTTTTATGTTCGAAAATGCATCAAACATCCTAGATGTTCTTGTGTGTGTGTGTGTGTGTGTGTGTGTGTATTATTGACAAGATGTTTTGTTGATCTAGGTTGTACATTTCCAATTATATATATTTTATGTCATCCTTTTCATTGTGTTGCCACATTTTATAGTAACTTAAAAGAGTACAAGATAAGCATTAGATATTTAGATGGAACACATCTAAATTTTGAATATTACATGTATGATTTGATTATTATTCGTTGGCCATTTGCTATGTGACTAAGAATTCAAACATGTGATACACTATGTATAGATGCGACTTGGTTGAATTGAGTCAACATACTAGCCAATGTACTTTTGTAACATGATAATCTCAAATTTTGAGAAACCATGTGAAGTAAATGATAGCAAAGTTTTAGAAAGTCATGAAATATAGTCAAAACTACTTTCTGAGGATTTAAGGTGGAGATTAAGTGTTTATATCCCAAGTGGAATAGTATAATGTATAACTTTTTGGTTTCCAATTCTGATACGCTTCAATCAAGAAAATTTAAGATTTTAATGTAGCATCTCATAGTATTATCTAAATTTCTTATAAACGACGGGATACTACTTTGTAAATTCAAAGAAAAGGGTTTAAATTACATGAGTCAATTAAATAGTGCATATTCAAATCTTCATGTAGACCAATCCTCAAACAAATATAATACAAAATGATGTCATGAATATGAAAAGTTACAAAATCATCAAACATTGAAGAATGTTCACATAAATTCATATGCATTCAATGGAGTGCATTATACAGAGAAAATCAAATCACATAGGTAAATAATGATATACTTACAAGATAATATAAAGTAAAGAAGTATAGTCAAAGCTAAATGGCCAAGACATAATGTACCTAGTACATAATGCATTATAATTTATTATCACAACATTTCTCATTATTTCGATTGCCTTTAATATTGAAATTTGTCTGCTAAGCCTCTTGGAATGTAGCTTTTTTGAAGAAAAAACTTTACTCAAATGTTTCCAATGATTAAGAGCTAATATTTTTTTGAAATAAGATAGTACATGGTCTATTAACTTGAAAAATATTATAAAATTTTGAATTATCCAAACTAATACATGATTTTGGTTACTTTTCCATGATCTTAACAAAAATATGAAAAACATCTTGTGTCGTTTGTTCTATGTTCACAACAAAGTGAAGGGCTATGTTATGCTCTCTTTAAGGTTGACTCACAATGATCTTGTTCAGATAATAGGCACTTATAACAACAATATATAGTGGGACTCATTTCTTAGACTTAGAGTGAATCATACATTCTATATGAAGGAAACACTTGGTAGTGGACCAAAGGACTCAACATTGACATCTGTGGAGAACTTGTAAGAAAAAAATCATTGTTTTGATCATCGTAACTTTGATAAGTATCACCTATAATTGTATGCCTTTTATAAAATTGACATGTATATGTTATTCTAGAGAAATGTGTTGGAGAGGAGAGGTTTGTGGCATAAGTGATGACAATAGATTTTGAGATTTTTGTAATCATAAATGTATACATTCACATCAAAATCTACAAAGGTACATAGTCAAGTATTATAGAAGCTATTTAACCATTGTGTCCAAGGTGTGCTAGTTAGATGCTACAATATTTAAAAAGAGATCCTTGCCTTCGTATAGGAAGTTGTACATTGAAAAAAGCTTGTAAAAACATACATGCATGCATGTACATGTGTACACACATATGTACACACATATGGTACAACAAGTAATGATCCTAATAGATTTTGACCAATATATACAAGCTAGGTACTGAAATAAAAATTATATTCTACAAACTTTGAACTAAAGTGGTACACCATGAAAGCCCAATATTGGATTTGTGACACTCTTCAAAAGATTTGTGACAAATTATGTTTGTGCTGTAAATAGTACTGTATGAGAGTATTTTCCATATATATCAATATCAATATGGTTATAACTAAGACCTATCCAAATAGTCCAAAAACTATTGAGCTTACATAAATGCCAACAAAGCATATTCAACAAAAACAACAGCTTCATCCAAATAACGGGGAAGGATTAAGTGGTCGCAATGCGAAGTTATAAGGACTAATGTTAAAGGATGAGATAGTAAAAAAAAATCTTCATTGTTACAATTTATTGCAACTTTTATTTGAGTGATATGACCACATTCTTTTGGAAAACAAGGCTTGAGTCATTATTTTATATAAGCAAAATTATCATCGATAGAATAATGAATGCTATTATCTTGTCTTCAGAAATAGTCACAAGGTTTGAGATTAAGCTTTCATCCATGTTTTGCTAATAACCTAAAACATTCACCTAGTACTTGCAATCTATTTGTTAGAAGTATTTTTAGTTTGCAGTATGGTGGCTAGATCTACTCACAGATGTAGTATAGTGTTAGAGAGGATCGTCCACTTTTTAAGAACTACCAAAAGCTTTCAAATGGAAACTAAACAACAAGAGGGGAAGCACCAAGGCTTTCCCAATTGGTGCCCAGAAAGGAAATAAAAACTAATTTGACTAAGGCTTGCCCAACTAGCCAACTTGATTACTAAACTAGATCCTATTTTAACACCCAAAAGGGAGATAGAAAGAATAGATTGTGGCTAACTAAGCAAATAGCAAATAAAGAACATGCCACAATAATTCCAATGAAAGGAGGCAAGAGGAGGCCCGAGCACCTTCCCTCAAGCTATTCACCTTTCAATGGGAACACAAAGAAATAGAATGATAATCTCCAAAATAGAGAAGCATAATATAGCTTAATCTCAAAGTGTTGTGTGCATGACAAATACCTCTCCTTTTATAGCAAGGAGGGTCTTCCATAAGTATTCACTAACTTATGGGATTAGTTTAAACTAGCCATTCTAGAACTTCTAAATTAGGACTTAAGAATTTTAAAAGTTTCCAACTTGAAACTTAAGATAACTTAAGACAAACATTTCTTAAGTTTTTTAAGTCTAAGTTCTAATCCTAAATTTTAAGTTGTTTTATTATTTTAAGCTTTTACTCATGGGCCCATAGAACAACATGAAGTTTTAGTTCCCAATCGGATTGACTGGACTCAACGGTTTTGGTGAGAACGCCACATAAGATTTTGTTTGTGGATTCCGCCTGGCCATTGCATCGTGGATAATACGGGGAACTTTTGTGATGTACCACAAAAAATTTGGAAAGTAGATATGCTATGACAGAGTTAAGAAAATGCGTACCCCTATCGCTGATAAGTTCTAGAGGACATCCAAAACAAACGGTAGCCTGTTCATAGAGAAATTTTGCGGTAGAACAAGCGTCAGCATTGCGAACAGCTCTTGCTTCAGCCCATTTGGTACAATAGTCCGTAGCTACGACGATATATCATGATTGAGTATAGGCTAGCAGCGGGACTAATGGGCCCAACATAATCAATTCCCCATTTCTAGAAAGCTTGATCAGTTGTGACAGTAGCTACGACGATACATCGTGATTGAGTGTAGGCTAGCAGCGGGACTAATGGGTCCAACATAATCAATTTCCCATTTCTGGAAAGCTTGATCAGTTGTGACAAGGTGCAAAGGCATGTACTCGGTTTTCTGAAATTATTTTGTTCGTTGACAAACATCACAGGCTTAGTGTAGGTATGCGTATCCTTAAAGAGAGTTGGCCACCCATTAGAGGAGTTCTAAATCCAAAAAAGACCCTTTGTAAAAATACTTTTTATATTTTTTCTCAAATTTTGCTTACACATGGACCAATCAAAACACTCAAATTTGAAATCTACGTAACATAGCTCATTAGAATTGAAAAAAAAAAGTTTACTTAATAATGCTATAATTCGGCGCTGGTGGGGGCAGCCCGCAAGCATGACATGTTATTCATAGTATAATATGCAACTATCATTTAAAATAGCATAACTTTTTAATTGTAGTCTGATTGAGACAAAAACTATACTATTGGAAAGCGCTCGACGAAAGCTTTCCAATGGTACCCTACATGACCTACTTCCAAGCTATGTTTCAAAAGTTATGGTCGGTCAAAGTTTCAGACCGAAAAAAAAGTCCACATATCTCTCTTGTGTGCGGATAGAGTACCCTCTTGTGCGTGGATAGGGTACTCTATCCGCGCACAAGAGAGATATGTGGACTTTTTTTTTTTTTGTCTAAAACTTTGACCGGCCATAACTTTTGAAACGTAGCTCGGAAGTAGGTCATGTAGGGTAGCGTTGAAAGCTCTCGTTGAGCGCTTTCCAACGGTATCATTTTTGTCTCAATCAGAGCTATAGTTAAAAGGTTATGCTATTTTAAATGAACTACAAATGATAATGTACATAGAATGGTTAAGCATCAAAACTAGTGTGGGCAGAAATGAAAAAGAATTTGGGCAGAAAATGAATTTATTTTGGTAATTCACATTAATAAACTTTGTCAATCTACGTGGCATTCCTTAAAGGGTCTTTTTTGGATTCATAATTCCTCTAATGAAAATCCGGCGAAGAGGATTTTCTTAGCAGTCATGTTGGAAGAGAAATGGCCTGCTAGATAACGGAGGGTATTTCACCTTCAGTAAGACAACGTCGGATAATTCCATCTAAACCTTGCTTGTAAAGTTGGCCTGCAATTAACGTATTAGGTTTGGTTTTGAGGACCAACGCACGTTGTTCGGGTTTAGATAAGGATGGATTCACTGCCCTGAAGTTAAATATTCTATGATTTCCTTGGCCCAAACGAGTGTAGAGTCAATTGAAATAAGATGGCATAAGGTAAATTATCGTTGACGCCTTGATCTGGAGTTGGTAGGTTAGGGATTCGAGATAGATGGTCTGCTAAAAAATGTTGAACTCCCTTTCGAACCATGATCCTAAACCCAAATTCTTATGAGGGAGGTGAAAATGATGTTGACACCAGAACCTCCATCCAGTATTGCGAGGACTTCACGAGATTGGCGATGTGTAGCTGGAATTTTGATATTGCCTCTTTCAGTGAGTGGATTTGTGAGATGTAATGGCATTTCAGGCAACTTGTCAGGGGTGGTGGTGTCACTTGATTGGATTTGTTGTTTTCATTTTCCTGCATGTTTCCAGAGAATGTGGAAAGGGAGAGTCACATTGGCTTGTAATAAATCCCCCCAAACTTCAATGCCTTCAAGGGGTTTTGTTTTCAAAAGGCTTGTGAGGTACTTTATGGGAGGTGGAAGAGTGTTGGTCTGCATTGCGAATTTGATATGATACTGATGATGCAACCGAATTTCTTCAGATGGGTGAGGATAGACAATAGGTGTCGAGTCTTCACTAGGAGGTATATTATGCTGCTGGGTTTTGCTGGGTGCAAGTGTAGGGGCTTGGCGTTGGGTTTGTGCACGAGTCAAGACCTATGCCAGATGAGTTTCAACTGCAATGTTTCTATATGCATGGAACAGACATGAGCATCTGGTTTAGATCGAGAAGGACAATCCTTCACATGATATTCAATGCCGCAATTTTCACAAGCTGGTGGAAAGCGAAGTTTATCTGGACAATGAATACTTGGGTGTTTACCTGCGTAGATAAAACATTCTTGTATTGTTGGAAGTTGATGCGTGGCAAACACAGCTTGGTTAGGATTGTAGGTTTGGACATTGGGGTGGGTCAACCGCTTGAGCATTAGGATCATATGTATAATAAACAACGGTCTCAGTGGTGTACCTTGGTTGAGTAGTGTCTTGCACATAATATGTTGTTGGATCGATCGTCTTGGGATCAAGATAGTGGACAACTTGTTGTGGAGCGGGTTGGTTGACGATAAACTATTGACGTGGTTGGTATTGATTTGCTGCAGTTGGTCGTGGTTGGTATACCCCTGGTCATGGAATGGACTATTGTGGAGGGTAGGGGCGATATGCTCGGTACATGGGTCTGGGTGCTGATGGAAAATGATTTTGCAGTTGAGGGCACTCATTAGCAATGTAATGTTGTGAACAGATTGGACACCAGACAATTTGTCTTGTTGGAAAAAAAATTTCAGCAATATTTTTCATAGCAGTTTGGAAATCAACTGTGAGTTTATCCATATGAGTTTGTTGAGCTTTCTACTAGGTTATCATTTGATGTAGAAGTTCAGAAGATTGGACAACATTTTAAGACTTCGGGTGATGAAGACGGTCAGGATTCTTAGATTTCTTTTCACGATGGTCAAAGTCATCACCAGAACCTTCGTCCTGTTCACGGATAGCATCAGTCATTACGTCTTTAAGTTGATCATAAAGGTCACCTGGTTTTAGTTCACAGCAGATATTTTTAGGCAGTCCAACCAAGAACAATTCGATGGCCATAAGTTCAATGATATTTTTATTAACACATTCTACTTTGAGACGTTTAAAACAACCAATGTAGTTTCGAACCGACTCTTCGCGACGCATCTTGATACGGATGATTTGGATGAATGGGCTCTATGTCAGTTTGGATGGTTTGAAACGCTTGATGAGAGTGTCCTTGAGAGTAGTTCAGGAAGCAAGATCAAGAGCTTCAAGGTTGAGATACCACTCTTTGGTTGTTCCATAGAGTACCATCGAAAATAGTCAGAGATTTTCGGTTTCAGAGGTATCTCCATAGAAATGGCATGCATTATCAATGTCTTGGAGAAATCTAACGGGGTTAGATTCTCCATAGTTGTACTTGGTGCATCGATACGTGAAATTTTACATTCTAGTTGTGGAGGAGCCGGATTGGATGATGTAGTATGAGGAGTCGAGTAACAATACAGATGATCAGAACAATGTTGTACTTGGTCAAAAAGTCAAAAAGGACGGTTTTCTTGTAGAATGGAGAAGTTTGGATACAAATTAAACTTTTGTGCAGTAATAGAATTTGTGGACAGGCCTAGAAATCGTGGACAATCAGATGAAGCCAACTGAACTACTCATGAATTTTGACATGGGGTGTTTTATGTCAAAATACTGATTTTTGATGTTTTTGAGATTGTTTTTAGGGATAGAATTCACAGAGGGTACAGAGAAATTGTGTTCACTGTGGGCGATTTCATGGTATGACTGGCGATTTCTAATACTGAAATTTTGTTCACAAACAAGTAAAATAGTGAGAAAAATGATTGTCTGATAGAAAATAGGCAAAATCTCAAAGAGAGAATTCGCGAAACTGCTAGAGGACTGATCTTTGATAGATCTAGCCTCAGTGAAGCCGATGAATTTTAAGGATTTGGTTGGAAAACAATGGATTTTGACAATATATCAGGGTGTTTTAAAAGAATCTGAACAGGGCCAGAATTCGTGGAGGTGATAGAATGAAAGATTTGTGTCTGTTATGGCTGCAGACAAACCAACGAATATTCTTGTTTGGTCGAAAAAAAATGTCATTTGGGTCACTTCTTTCAAAGAAAATGCCCAAGTTCACCAAACTTTCAGAATGAGGACTATATGGCACCGATATTCCATGGCTTGGAATTGAGTGGCTATTTAAAGGATCCGATCTGCAAACCAATTCAATTTGATTTGGGAGCTTTTGATAAATTTTAATTTTTGACAACAATCTAATGGAGTATGAGGTATTCAACAAGGATATTGTCCGCAATGAAGAGATTTCATTATTCCATATAAATCCAACTTGTATCAATACCTTAGATTATTGTTCAATGCCTCATAGATCCATTTTACAAGATCTTCAAGGGACTTCAGTTGGAGAACCTATATCCTATGGATTCTCTAGAACTCAGAAGCCAAATTGTAATTTACGTGTATATTCAGAATGTATGGATGTGAATAATGATTAGGAATATTCTCTCAGTCAGCCAACACTCTATAGGATGCTGATTTTAAATTATGCCATCAATCTATATCAGTTTCTTTGGAGAGGTTTACATTGCTCAGTGGACTCTAATGTGATCAATCTTCAATTGAGTAATGTCAACAATGATTGTTCACCATCAATGGTTATTTGGAACAATCGAAACATCAAATCCCTGGTCCAACTTTGGAATGTATTTTCACTACTTGGGGGATTGATGCTTCAATGATTTATATGGGCAACTACAAATTTTATATTTCGAGACGAGAGTCTATTTTTGAGGTCAATCAGGTCAAATATTCACAAACACCTATGAATGAGGTATTGACCCAATTTAAAGAAATATATTTCGGTCAACAATATGTCCAGAATTATGTTTCATCATACGACCGAGTTTCAATATTCATGCCAACTACTTCGTATAGAGCATTTATATTTGAACAACAATTCATGACTACCATTGCTCATGGAAGAATTATAATGTTCTTCATCAAGTTGATTACACAACATGGATTTCTAGCTATGGTAGAAGGGCCAGATGCAAGACAAAACCAAGAATCCAAGGGAATTGAATAAGCATCCGAAACAATATGATGTCGAGGAAGTACTCAAAAGAGGATATTACGGTGACACATTCTGTCCATTCCATACGGATTGGTTACCCACAAGCCTTCATCAAAATCTTCTTCGACCATCAATTTTTCTCCATGGGAACAAGGATTACAGTCTGAAGCCAACAAAATAATTTCAATTTGACATCTTTGGATTTGTAATGAGGCAATACATTTTTGGATGACACATCCTCAATCATGACTACTTAACCAAGGCGATCAAACTGATCAGACAAGCGTCTTCATTTTTTAGGACAAAAATGTTTAAGTAGGAGGAGAGTCATGTACTTTTAGTACATCAGTGCTTTTTAAGGCAATATAATATCCATTGTAACCTTTGTAGGCCCAAAAGGAGCTATTAGCCTTAAGAACAAGGCGGTTCCCTCTTTAGGCCCTCCAAAGTAATTAATAAGGATAATAGGCCAACAAGGGTCCAATTTAGCCTAAATAGTACTTAACAAGGGCTAACTATCCCTCAAGATAGTTAAGTTTAGTTAAGTGAGAGCATTGTCTATAACTAGGCCAGAGACATCAATTTGTGGATCTTTTGGCTCATTTTCAAGTGACAGCTTCTAGCTTCCTTGTGAATGTGAGCCATAGGGATCTCCATTGCTAGGTCGCATGTGCCCTATCCACATGAATCAATGCTATGAACATGCTCTTGTTCATAGTTTGTACTCTTTAATTCATTGCTAATGTGATTCCATTGAGATCTCCATGTTTCTAGCTTTCTATTGATATGCTATCATGATTGTCTTGTTATCTTCTTGCTTCTAGCTTTACTTCATTGTTATTGCTATTAGTTTGGGATTTGGCACATGACATTTATTGGTATCAGAGCAAATTAGTTATCCATAAAAAGAAATGTTATTAACATTAATATTAATAACAGAAGTAAATGCTAATATCAAGATAGTTATGTTAATATTTTTTATGTTATTAATAGGTTGTAATTGTTTATTACTAATATGTTATTAATAGGCTGTAACAATATTGTGATGGAGATGGTAGTCAGAATGATGTAGATGGCTCATTAGATCTCCGATCAGCTCCCGCTAGTTTGTCTTGCCTATCAGCTAGGCTATCAAACAATTTGTCCCATTTCGCCTCATTAGCAAGTCGATTTCTTTCCATTTCTTGCAACATTGTAACTATCAGATCTTGTGTAACCTGCATTTTACTTAATATGTTTCCTTGTTGGTTCGAAATCGACGATTCTTCCACCATTTCTTCAGTAGGTAGGTTGTCTTGAGGTGGGTAATTCTTATCCATTGGTTGTTTTCCTTTACCACCCATTTTGAGGTGTTACAGCAACAATTTGGATAATCTCTGTGAATTTCTCTTATCGTTTTAGTGAATTTTTGTTTTTATTGCGCTGAAATCCGAACTCACATAAAACCGTTATGGGAGTTTAAAGAAAACAAAGAAATGAATTTGTTTGACAAATATGAATATGTATAATAATATTAATACTAGTAATCAATGCTCCATTTCCATTGATTGTACTCTTTCTCTCGTTGCTAATGCAATTCCATTGTGATCTCATTGTTTCTAGCTTTCTATAAATATGCTATCATGAATGTCTTGCCATCTTCTTGCTTCTAGCTTTACTTCATTGCTATTGCTATTAGTTTGGGATTTGGCACATCAAATTTCTTGGTATCAGAGCATAGATCCATGATTCATGATGATTCTATGTGAAGATCATTAGATTTGAGGAGTTTATTGTTTTTGTAGCTTTCTTTTTGCTAATTTCTAACTTTGAGTTTTTTAGGTCTGTTCAGACCAACTTTTGTCATTCAATTTGGTTTCTCATTATTAATTTGATTCATAGCTTTGTAGAGATTTGTTTTAGCTTTCTTTTTAACCAATTTTTAAGGCATTTGGATAAGATATGCAAAAGTTATTGCACTTTTCTCAAAAGCTATCAAAATAGGTGACTAGAATTTTGCTTTCACTTGATTTGAATTTTTCAGATTCGATCTGAGTTTTTATTACAAGTTTCTTTACATAGGATTTTAGAGCATTTTTTGACTTTGATCTGATCCATATGGCAGATCATTTGGATTAGTATCCAAAAACGTATGACAAATCTTGATTTGTAGCTCTAGTTTTGCTAGTTTTTCTTTCTTCAAAGTTTTCAACCCTGTTCTGTGATTGATTCTACCTATCAAATCACCTTCAATCATTGATCTGATCAAATTAGTGGAGATGGGTTAGAATTGCCAAAATTTTGAAAACTTTTTGTGGATTTTTTTTCAAGTGAGAGAGAAGCACTTCAACGCTTCAACTCTGAAGTTTTGTTTCCCTTGTAATTTTTTTTCGAATTCTTCATTTTGAAATTGAATTAAAATAAAACCTAAACAGACCTAACCCGAAATACTTACAACCCTAACCTAACCCTATCCTAACCCTAAAGCCAAACCTAAATCTACTCTAATCTTCACACTACCTCAACTCTCTCTCTCCACACTCAGTTTACTACCCTCTCGATTACTTGGCTACTTTCCTCTCTCTCGACTACTTTTGACTTGGCTCGATTTGGCTCTACAGCTGCTTGTTGAGGATCAACGAAGTTACGAGTTACATGCAGTTGTAATAGAGAAGTCAGTGAGTTAGAATTTTTGTTGATTTTGAAACATAATTGGAGACGTGCACAAATTGGCCAAGCTTGACACTGACAAGAATTACATTCAGACACATTACAATGATATGTTTAGAGGTGGGGTAGTAGTATGTAGTTCAAATGTAACATTTGAATGCTTGTTGGAGATCCCCTCGAGCTAAGTGAATCAGCAAACTCTGATCTATCCACATTGTGCTTTTTGGTGGAAGAACAGACTCCCACAACAAAGATCAACTCGTTTAAACATTTATTCTCAGTGCATGCCAGCACATGTTCTCTAATAATTCATACCACAAGCCCATGCTGACAAATAAGCTCAATGGATTATGCCACCAACATCTCGATACTGCTTGTGCACAATCTTTTTAAATTCCTCCTGGTTGTTCCAAAGTGTTGTTGCATTATTATTCAATGGGCTGTCATTGTTGGTTTCTCCAAGAAGGCTCTGAATTAAAGAAAGAACAGTTTTGATGTCGTATGCAGAAGACCATTTATCCTAAAGAATGTTCAGACAAAGCAACACAGCTGAAGTAGAGGAGCAGCGAGCTATTGCGCTGTAAGAGTCTCTTCGTTCAAAATTGAAACCACAGATGTAAAGCAGATTCAAAATATCCCTCCAAAGCATGATCCATCAAATTCTACACTGGCATGGAGAAAGCGAGATCCAAATACCATCTCTCCTCCGGTTGAGTTCCTTCTCTCTCTACCCCTTCTCTCTCCTCTGGTCGAGATCTCTCTCCCTCTACCCCTTCTCTCTCCTTCAGTCGAGATCTCTCCCCTCTACCCCTTCTCTCTCCTTCGGTCGAGATCTCTCTGTAGCCATTCTCTCTCCTTTGGTCAAGATCTCTCTCTCTCTCTCTCTACCCCTTCTCTCTCCTTCGGTCAAGATCTCTCTCTCTCCACCCCTTCTCTCTCCTTCGGTCGAGATCTCTCTCTCTCTCTACCCCTTCTCAGTCCTTCGGTCGAGATCACTCTCTCTCTAAACTCCTCTCTTCCTTTGCTTGTCATGCCCAGCAGGCCTCCTGCGCCTCATTTACGAATATTCTTTGAGAATATTCCTTGCAGATATTTCCCAGAATATTCCTATGTTTTCACTACTCAATGTTCCAAAAAAAAACATTTGCCGACAGTTTTTGTATTTTTGACGGTTCTTTCTATTCTTCTACGGGCAAAGAATGTTTCATGAATTTCAAAAATTTATTGAATCCAATTTTCATTTTCTTTCAACTCCTTTTTCTAAGTTGTTTATTTCAATTTATTCTCATTTTGTGATTGTACATAACTTCTTTGTTTGAGTTTGGATTTCAACGAAGCAGAAACAAAAAGTGATCAAACGATGAGTTTGACATTGAGAATTTATCGAAATCTTGTAATTATTATATTTCAATCTTACTTTCTTCAAGACCCCTTTTCTTAAGTCAAAGTTTTGTGTTTTCATTTATTACTTTTGAATCCTCATAACTTTTCCGTCTGGGCTCGGAATTGAATATTGTAAAAAGCAAAAGTGCTCAGTTTTATACGACCTACACGTTTTTGCCTTTCACTTTCACTCATCGTAGAACTCTAAGTTTTAAGTGGGTGGAAAAAAGAGCATTTTAGCTATTTATCAAAGTCCATTGCACATAAACTTCAGCTTACTATATCTTAACTTACCAGCCCTTCAATTGTCAAGATGGATGTGGATTCTGATTTTGAGTATATAGATGATGGTGACTCTGAATATGAAGATCAATCTAACTATGATTTTGAAGATCAGTATTATGAGTACAACGATGACGAATCCAATCATTGCAGTCAGTGCGAACAAGTGTCATATAGAGACTATTTGGAACATAATGAAACACATTTTGATGATTATGATGATCGACAAGTTTACTAGATCAGTCAACATAACCCAAGTGGTGGTGTTTATAGTAGATTTCAATTAGAACGTCATCATTACCAATATCCTTACATGGACCAATCTTCTCAGGCTATGGTGGAAACAACGATGGTGCAGAGACAATATATCTTTCACAAGTTTGATGGTAGAATTGCTCATATGGATGTGAGAGTATGGCTAGAAAACAGTCACATGTATTTTCAATCACATCCAAGCAGTGACCATAACAAGATCCAATTTTCAAGAACATACCCTGATGGATCTCATATATTTGGTGGCGATATTGGATACAATGTGAAGAACCTCATGTTCTCACTAATAAATGGCCAACCTCTGTACAAAAGTGCATCAAAGAATTTACATGTACAGACCGCCAAGTATGGCATTCTACCCAACAAACGTCTACCGTGGAGATCTATTTCAATAACTTCCATCAGATAATGGACAAATATGGTTATTCAATGGAGGAATTTAATCTAATACACTTTGTTCTAGGCTTAAAGCCTAAGATAAGAGCTTGTTTATCTAGGGATCTACAATGCACTTTGTTTTAGGCTTAAAGTCTGAGATAAGAGCTTGTTTATCTAGGGATATACATCATGAAACTTGGATAATGTCACTATCTGACATAAGATCTCATGCTCACACCATAGAATATGAACTAAAAAGGGCCAACGCAAAGTTGCTACCGAATATTCAACACCACTAATATACACTTTGGACATACACAGGACATTAGCTTTCAACAAAGTGATGGGACAGTTACAAAATACAAATGGAAGAGTTTGAAATATGTCCATCGCTGGACATATACTATCACGCATGCTTATTTAGAACCCTCAAGAAGGCAAATGATAATGCCTTTTCAACACTGCCCATAAAAGATGTAAAGTAAAAATTTTAGATGAGAATGCAGCTAGTGATTCATCACTATCATTAAACCATTTCTACAAAGGGATATAAACAAGTGAGATGCATCCATCATGACCAGTAAGCCGCGCTACAAAAGTATCCATTGAAAACTGCTCAGTCTATCCATCGTTAGACAAGTTACCATTCCATCATTGTCTTACTAGAAATCTGACTTGAAGAATCATCCTCGACTTTTCCTTTGCCTTTATCCAATAAAGGTGGCACTTCCTTTGAATCAATCTTCCGAGGGGGATTTTCCCATTTCAGGACTGTATTATAATGTTGCTTAGCTTGTTTCTTCGTCATCGATCCTGTGATCCTGTCTTCCTTTAATATAACTGCTTTGGGCGGTTTGATTGTTGGTTCATCAGGAACATTATGCACTCCAAATCTGGTCAGATCCATATGATTTAGAATTTGCTCATCTATAAGTTCTGCATTGCCATCATAAGTCAAGGCATGACTCATAGGAATGAGTTCATCCTGAATCGGATCTGGTATAGGTTCCGTTGATATCCAGGCTACATTCAGCACATTTAGTGAAAACGTGATTGGTGTATCCAAAGTTTGATCTAATAATGAAATCTCGCTCAAATGATTATCTTGTTGACACATATATCCTACTGTACAGTCAATCATTGTAAGAGCTTCATTTCAATTGACCATATCTATTTGAGAATCGTAATGAACTCCCAAATTTTTCTGTGGTCGGTCACAAGTGTGATCCGTTGTTGATGAATTGCCATCCTCTTTTTGAACCACTGGTTTGATAGTCCAAGTTGTAGGATCAATTTTAACTGCACGTTCACGATTTTCAAAAGTGATTTTTTCGGTACCCCAGTTATGAATTACTTGCGCAACTCGTAACCATGGACGTCCCAATAGAACTCGATAAACATCAGGCGCTTCTGGTAAGTCCATCACTACGAAAGTAATGACGAATTGTACTCCTACAATCATGACAGGTATATCTTCCACCATTCTTCATGGATGAACTGTCGTTTGATCAGCTAGCTTAATAGCAAAAGTAGCAGGTTTGATCTTTGTAAGGCCCCATTTTGCACATAGCTTTGTAGAGATCAGGTTAAGTCCTAAACCGCCATCTATCATGGCTGCTTCTTTAGGAAATTGTCTATGCTGTATCGGTAGAGTGATATTCTTTTGTTCACTTTCCCAAATGGCTCCAACATGGAGTACTTCGTTAGATTCTTCAAATCCAGCACAAAAAAGTGGCTCTTGATGGACTTCTGGTTCTTCTTGAGCTAACTTTTGTGCTAAGAAATTTTTTGCTTTTGGCACCAACTTCAGGAACTCTCCCAATGAAATATTGGTCTTACTACACAAAATGTTCATGAGTAGTTCTGTTTGTGGTGCTTCTGGTTCAGTCATCTTGAAGCGTTCTTCAAGATGATCTAATTGATCATTCCTATCCGTACGTAAATTTTTTGAAGGCTGCAATGGTGAAGACCGAACTTCAGCTGTTGATTTAGCAGCTTCAGGCTCCTCTTCTTGCAGATGTTTAATCCACTGTCTCATATTCTGATATCTTTGTTTTTTAGCATTAAGATTTGGATAGACTCCCAATGTTGTTGGTGTATCGTTCAATGGTATAGAATCAGCAGGTACTGGGTCCACTACTGATTCTTTTTGCTTCTGTGCTGTGGTGACCACCATCAAGGGTGCACTTGGTTTATTCTGAGCTACTGGTCTTTTCCTGATTGTTATCAAATTTATAGGTGCTGTAGCTGGTGGTGGCTTCGGTCTTGCTGGACAGTCTTTATAGCAATGCCCATAACCACAATCACGACAGAATGGTACAAATTTTTCTTTATTTGGACATTCTACAATTCTGTGATTTTCTCCACATGCAAAGCATCCAAGTGGTGCTCTGGTCCAATTTCTAGAAGCTTGTTGTTGAGCGGCAGCATAAATGGCATACTGTTCTGAAGATCCACCTTCCTAATCATTACAATAGTTCCATTGCTCAGCACTTCCATAAGGTTCTGGTTCCATCAAATTGGCAGGAGGAGCGGAGTGCTTTAGTGGGACAGGTAAAGCTAAACGTTCCGGGTATCCAAGAGCAGATTGTCACGGTCTTGCTACTGGATTACCTCCATACTGTGGTTCTCGATATCCCATATGGGCATACCATTGTTGAATTATTCGAGGGTTGAAGTTGCAAAAAGCAGTCTCATGATCAGGTGAATTACACAGATGGCAAACACTGCGTTCCATTCATTTTTTCAATTGAGGACACTCATTCACTGTGTGATTTCCTGTACAAATAGAACACCAGATATTTTCCCTGGTAGGAAAAGTCTTTGCAAGATTTTCAGGTTCCTTGTTTGCTTCCCCGTGGAAATTTTCCAATGCTTTGATCTTCTCATCAAATTGCAACTGCAACTTTTTCATCTGTTTCTACTGGTTCTTCCCAAGTTTCTTAAACTCATTGAGCATCATTTCTATAGTAGCATTGGCATTTGTTGATGCAATAGTGGTGGATGTCGTAGTAGTCTGCCCTGCTATATACAACATACTGATATTTGGCTCCTCATTTGAATCTTCATCCTCCTCCCGAATTGCATCGTCCATAGAATTTTGCAAGAGTGCATACTCATTATGGCGTTTCAACTCACGTCTGATCCGTTTAGGTAGACCTGACAAAAACCACATAATCATGGCATTTTCGTTAATCAGTTCAAGTTCGCATTCAGACCTAAGATGCTTCACCCGTTCAATGTAATCTCGAACTATTTTTCGCTTTCCCATTTTAATTTTACTTAAAAGTAGGAAAGGGTCATCCATAAACTTTTGCGATTTGAACCTTGTGATAAGGGCTCGCTTAACAACCTCCCAATTTATACGCTCAGTTTTGTCTTGGTTATAGTACCAATCTTGTGCTGCGCCTGTTAAGGCCATAGGAAACAGCTTAAGTTTATCTTGAGAATAAATTTCACCATAGACTTCAAAGGATTCAGCATAGATCTGAAGAAATCTAACTGGATCTGTTAATCCATTATATCTGGGTAGATCCAAACGGGGTGCTCTTCTAACAATAATTGGATTGACTTCCTGTGGAGCAGCCACCTTTACAAATTTAGATTAAGCAGACAATGAGATTGTATCTAGATTTTTTAATCACAACTATCTCAGATCAGATCTACTAGATCTATTCCATTTTTCAAGAAACTGATTCTATATCATGAAAAAGTTTTTGAGATTCGATCAATCGATACTTCTCAAAAAATGATAAATATCTCAGAATCCAATTCAAAATATATCAAATTTGATCCAAATTTTGACAGAGACTTGATCTAGAAAATCAGAAACTTAAAATAGGTCTGGTGAAGGTTCACTAGGTGAAGGTTCATTAGGCGAAGATTGGCTCGACGAAGGTTCAGTAGTGCTTTTTTGGGCAAAAAAACTCTCTGAACATTTTTTTTGATGATTTCTTGGGAAATAACCTTTGCCGACCTCTCAGGTGAAAGATATGACATAGATACAATTATGGAAAAACGGGCGAAGGTTTACGACACAAGAAAATACAGTTTCTTATGGTTGGCAAGGGTAAAATTCAAGATTTCTATGATCTGATCAAGAAGAATTTTCGTCGAGCCCAAAAATAGTATTTTACTATAAATAAAATGTTGTGGAAACTCGACGAATGTTCTGGCGAAGGATCAAGAGTACTATTGGTAATTTTGCAAAAAAGTGACTTTTTTGGCAAAAATATGGCAATATGACAACTGATCCTCTGAGATCCTTCCTATTTTTGGTATTATTCTTCGTCGACCTGACATTAGATAGATCTGAATCACACATGTGCACAATGAATCGAGCGAAGGTTCTTTTTCTGTATTTTTAGGGTTTTGATGATTTTTTGGTGTTTTTTGACGGTTTTTTTAATGTTTTTGAAAATCTGTTGGGAATTAATCTTCGCCCTTCAAACTGAAGGTTTTGTGATCAAAACTGAAGGTGTATGCAACTCGACGAAGGTTTCTTGAAAGAGGGTAAAAAGTTCTAAGCTCTGATGACGCTTTTTGCCTCTTTTTGACCAAATCTAACAGATTTGATCGATTTTTGTTATTTTCTCTGATATCTCAAATCCAAATGGATCTTCAGATTGGTGATCTAAATAGCTTTTTCTGTTTTAACAATCAGATTAGATTTCAAACATGCAAATCCACTCAAATTAAGCAAAATCAATCCCAAACTAACCCTAAAATATAGATCTAACACTATTCATGCCACAACAAGATGCCTAATGCAAGCTAACCATCCAACAATCATGCTGCAAACTGAAAAATTGGCGTAGCTCCCCGACAACGGTGCCAAAATTGTAGTGGATTTCTTTCCTTGCCTAACCTGAATCCAAGATCTAGTCAATCTAGCGTCATAAAGACGGAGTTAGTTGTCACGCGTAGGTTCGTTCCCATGAGAGTGATAGTTTAGTTCAGATTTCAGCATGAATGGAAGATCTAAATCTAACTCTACATCCATTAACCCTACTCATTAACACTAAGATCCATTAACACTATGATCCACAACAAAGATAGCTTACTC
Organism: Diphasiastrum complanatum; assembly: GCA_029204225.1. NCBI lineage: Eukaryota > Viridiplantae > Streptophyta > Lycopodiopsida > Lycopodiales > Lycopodiaceae > Diphasiastrum > Diphasiastrum complanatum. Next base: position 53,621,348 of record CM055095.1, read on the forward strand.
TTTCTCTCTCTCTCTCTCTCTCTCTCTCTCTTTCTCTCTCATAGAAAGTATAATAACATTCAATCTCAATAACATTCAGATTTAATAATTAGCAAAACCCAAAGAAAGCATGAGAGATGGAGAAGGGAAGAAGAAGAGTTAGTTATGCCACGTCATACTAGATGTGACCTGAAAGTAATTAATAACCTTGTGAGACCTAGACACACTAATTGTAGTTAGTACAAGGTTTGGGACAGTCTATGCATGTGTAGAGTATCAATAGCAATCTATGTGTAGAGAACCCATGTATAGAAACTCTATTCTAGAAGAATCTATGTATAGGAGAGTTGAGACCTTGCATTACTATTTGCACAGGTGGTTCTAAGCCTTATATAAGGAGGCCAAACTCGCCCTACTACTACATCATTTGGTGGATTCATTGCCATGATCTCTCTCTACTCTCATGCTTCCTAATCCTTGGCTTGGGGGCGAAGCTTCTAGAGATTCATTGGTGGCTTCAACTTGGTTGGGAGGTTTCTCCAACAATGTGTTCTCTATTGGTTTTTCTTGTAAGCAGGATCTTGAGGAGGTATCTCTCACACATATTACAAAATCTTTCCTCATCTTCATATTTATCAGCAAGCCTAGCTAAATCAACAACAAAATTTTCAATAGTGCCCAAAGGATCAATTTTGTTTTACCGTACTCCATGTAAATTTTAACCCAATCCAAGGTATCCAAAAGGTCAATAATGTAGTGCTCTTTTGCAACACATTCAACTTGGTTAGCAATAACACAAGCATATAGTTTGAACAACATACCTTTTGCAATCAAGATATTCTTCCTTTTGATCATACAAGCATCTCCATCAAACTCAACTTTGAGGCCTTTACTTAGAAATTGACTCACACTAAGTAAATTCTTGGTAATAGATGGAATGAACAAAACATTGTCCAAATGAACATTCCTATTTGTAGAGAGAGAAATAGGAATTGTGCCAATCCCTTTGATTTCACACTCACCATCATTGGCCATGTAGATCACCCTCTTGTCATCTCCATATGTCAACAAAGAGGTAAAATACTCTTTGTGAAAATTCAAGTGTGAACTTACTCCACTATCAATCCACCATGGATCTAGATCTCCATCATTAGCAAGCATACATGAAAACATCACAAAAGCATCATCATTTGCATCTTGAACATCCAAACCATCCTCATCAAGAGTAAGATTACCTTGCTTGTCTCCTTGACCTCTCTTCTTCTTGTAGCACTCACTTGCAAAGCATGTCCTTTGATGCCACAATAGAAGCACTTGAGCTTTGACCTATCTTTCTTTTTTCCATTTGAAGAAGCCTCCCCTTGATCTTGCCCTTTAGATCACTTACTTTTGCTTTTGCCCTTGATGAACATAGCCTCGAAGATGGTTCATCATTGTCCCATCAGCAATGGACTACTAAAAAGTGCACTCTGAGTTAGAAATCAGAAAAGTGTGATGATATGAAGCATTCTAGCGCATTTCCATAGCCACTTTCTATCGTTGTTCAAGCATAGGCTCTTAGCTAATATGCTTATGATTCGATTTACAACATATAGAAAATGCTTATTATGCAGAAGCATAATGTTTTTCTACCATTTGTACCACTCTACCAACGATGGACAAATCCAATACAAACCACAAAAATATGTGAAGTTTTTACCAATCAATCGTTGCAATAAAAAACAACATTCTATGGTGGTTAGGAGGCTGTGCTCCAGCATTGGAAACTCTATGTTTTTTTGTGTAAAACATCATCTATTTACTCATTATAGATGCGATTATTTCTCAATGAATCAACAGAGCTTCAATGTGCATAATGAATATAGCATAAAGTGCTTACATGCATAATGGATATAGCATAAACTGCTTACCATAACACTTGAACTTTTCCTATAAGATAATTACACCCTTAAAACTTGAAATTTCCCTAGCCCCTTGAACTTTCCCTATAAGATAACACTTGAACTTTCCAAGAGGAACTCCAAAGCCAATTGACCTTGCCCTTACATATCACAACCTCTAGTGGACCCCACGAATCCAAATGAGATGTAGTATAGTTCAATGCTTATGGCAATTCCCATTGCTTGGATTCATGGATTTGTTATCACCAAGCATCTTCTTAGGCAATAATCCTTTCCTAGACCAATATCCAAATCAAGTGAGTATTGTAGTGTTTGATAGGGGTTTTCAAGCTTTTAGCAAATATGAAGTATAACAAGGAGAGAGAGTCCCTCATCTAGACATCTAGAAGTGGCAATCTTCATGATTTATTATCCCATATTTCTTGCAAGCTTAGTCCTATGTAACCACCCAATTGTTTATACCATATCCTAGTAATTCAAAGAGGCCATCCTTAGATTGTACATGTCCTCTATGTCTCGTATCACCCAAGATAGTGGTTGGGTAGCTACATTCCTCACTCAAATAGCTCATCTTAGATGCCCTTCAAGTCTCAAATGCTTGGTTGGGCAAGTTGTCTTGCTTTGTGGCCAAGAAATGGTGAAGATTCAAGTCCTTGAATTCTTAACTCCTAAAACTCGTACCTCCAAGATTAATATTCAAGCCAATGATTGTATCTTGATAATTGATCACAATAATTGGGCATTGGATATCGTTGTCACCCTTGTGGTACTCTACTTGCTAGTTAGAACATTGTGTCTCACCCACATACATTGAAAGGTATGTATGACCTTCAAAGTCTGTGCTTTTTTGTGTGTGTGCACAAACATTAGACAACATGTATATGAAGTGAGCTTCTATTTTCACATACAAGCTTAGAAAGATGTTGTAGCCCATGTGTGATCTTCTATGATGACCTTATCTTATGTAGGAAACTTATGTTAGAAAAGAGATGGTAAGAGGATTTTGGACCTCAAGCTTTTAAGAATGCAAAATTCTAAATTATCAATAAATGATATATGAAATTGTCAAAAAAATTCATCTATTGGTATGTATGCTTTGTCATTGTATTTTACAGATGAAAATTGGAAAAATTGGGAAAAAGGTGGTGGTGGCTTCGCATTCTAAATTATCAATAAAATGATATGTGATATTGTCAAAAAAATTCATATATTGGTATGTATGCAACGTCGTTGTATTTTACGAATAAAAATTGGAAAAATTGGGGAAAAGATGGTGGTGGCACGGGGGGGGGGATATATGTATTTTGGAAGTAGTAAAAAAATTGAAATGGCTTTCATCATGACACATTTAGAGGGTTTGAATTAAAATTTAACAAAGAGCTCCTTGGTAGTCTCAAATATTCTTTTTAATAAAAGGTATCATCCAAAATGACTTTCAATGTCAAGTTTTTCATATCCATTATACCTTTTGAGGGGAAAGGCTAAAATGGTAATAGTTTTCTTGCACTTTTTTCTTATCAATTCCCAAAAAAAATTGGACACTTGTGTTCTTGTGTGAGAAATTTTTATGTTTAAGAAAGTTAAGAAGATTGTAGGATGTAGGATACAACTAAATAATAGAAGAAATCCTAGAGGACTTTATTATTGTTATGTATGCATTTTGGCATATAAGGGAGGCAATGTCAAAGGGAGAAAAATGAGTTCAAAATGAAAATTTTGAGAATTCGATCATTATAAAGTTACATAAAAGACTAATAGCGTAGTTAATCTTAGTCTCTATAAGAGGGCCTAAAGCTTGTGAGAGCCAAGAGATTGTAAGGGGTGTGCAGCCCTTTCTTTGTAGTTTTACCTGATATAAAACCCGATGAGGGCTTTTGTTATTATGAGCATGCTAGGACTCTTATGGGCGTAATGCTGCCTAGGCCATTATGGGCATAACTCTAGTATTTGAAGTATTTTAGCAAGCAAGAGTCTTGAGTTGTAGGTCTATGAAGGGCAACATTTTTGAAAATGAATAGTCTTTAAAAATTGTAGGGTCCTAGAGGTAATCTCCCATAAAGTTTTGAAAGCAATGTTGGGAAGTGCTTGAGAAAACTAGAATAGTTTGAGAATGAAACCAACATCTTTCTCTAGAACCCAAGATAGCTTCCAAAAACGTGTTCAACCAAGATAGTCAGAGGATAATTATAAACCACAAGTTTTCTAGTATGTAGGATTCATTGGTCTCAATTAAGTAATCCATTATAAGGAAGGCAAAGGTTCGAGGAAAAAAATCATAATTTTTTGGAGAATTCAAATATTATTACACTACAATAGGATGTTTATCCAAGGTAATTTGAGTCCATCTCTTAGCCTTTCATATAGGGTAAAGTCTTCGAGGACAACTTTAGCAAGACCATGTCGAGAGCTTTGAGCTTACTTGCCCTCTACCTAAGAGGACATTAAGCCCCTACTTGAGAGCTTTATCTGACAAAACACCAAGAGCCCTTTGCTCCTACAAGAACTTGATTTGTTTAGAAACACAATATTCCTTAACAAAATCTAGTGTAACAAATTTGTTCTTTTTTCTTTTGTAACAAACTTTAGGTGACGAAAGTATCGACTTGTACAACTTGGAAGGCAAGAATTTGCGTTCATAGTGGACAAGTTGCAAGAAAAGTGAGATTTTAAAGGTGAGCTTGAAGAAAGGTTTTCATAGCATTGCCATAGAGTTCATAGTAGTAGTATTAGTATGGGATAGGATGATATGGGCACGAGGCAAATCTCCAGTCTCAGAAGGAGCTGTGGAATGGCGCACGTGGGCGCACATGCCAATGTCCAAAGAGGAGGCCGTATTGGCACAATTAGTTGGGTAGCTCACGTCATTGCTCTGGAGTCTGGGACCAAATGCAGAAAAAAAGAAAGAGAGGGATGGAGATGTTCGTAGTTAGTTATTTGTAGTGCAAAAAAGGGCTTCAAATTGCAGCACAAGCGTCGTGCTCATGCATGTGCCCCCCTGCGGCTGCTGCTGCATGTGCTTCCCTGCGACTTTTGGACACCTTTTTGGCTGCCCATGAAGAAAACATCGTGTCAAACTCTGATGCTTCTGCTCCCGGGCTTATCCTTCCAGATTCCCGTTCCCTTATTGGTGCCTTCAGCCATACCATACCTACTGTCGTTAGCCCACCGACCTTTCTTATCAACTCCTTGCAGCGGACTAAGACACGCATTCAAATTGATCCCTCTGACCACTGCAAGTAGCGCTGTGTGACGTGAAACTGCACCAAGCCTTACTCTAGCTGACAATAATCCTATGCAGACACCGTTGTTTCATCATTGCTCCCACTGACCTTAGGAAAGAAAAAAGCACGAATCCTTGATAGCCTCCAATGGAAATGGCTTGGTCACCAAGACTCACCAACTCACCAGAACACCACCTTCTTTTGGGTATCAATTCTGAGAATAAAAGCTGGAGTGTTTTCAATCACAGTCTACAACAACTGGGTATCCATTTTTGCAGACTATTCAAGACTCAAAATTCTTCCCAAGAACGAATCCAAGTAAACCTTCAGTACAAATATAGGAAGCTTTGAAGATCAGATGCAGGCACAATTGGCAACCATTGAGTGGAAACAATAGCACGTGAGTGCTGGTGGTCCTTGGAAGTTATATAGTCTAAAATGAGCTATCCAACTAGCTATCAGACTTCCGGTACACATATATTGGGTCTGGAGTTCCAGGCTTTAGCTAACACGTTGTAACACGTAGAGAGTAATAGTATGTGTAACTCTTAGAAAGTAACATGTTACCTGCATGCATGGATACAATGCAAGGTGTTAAGTTTTGGAGTATCACTTGCATTTCAAAGATGAATGTGTGGGGGAGACCCTCAGAGTGGCAATTGCCGATGGTGATGTTAATTTGAATTGTGCCAAAGTTTATCGTAACTATTGTATTAGGGCCTTTCTTGGACTTAAAAAGGGCCTTTTCACATTTCACTAATCATGACACAGACATCTCTACATATGTTTTATCTATAATTTTCTCTTTCTATATTATATCGCATAAGAAAAGTCTATCCTTTTCACATTGCCTCACTACTTCCCTTTGAACAAGCACCCAGGTCTCCCTACATTTTTTCAAGCATTAACAAGCATCATGGTAGCGCTAGCAAAGCTTGAGAATGAGTTAAACATTATAATAAACACACACACAATGGATGCCAATGAACATTGGGTGCCCTATGACATCTCAAAATTTGATTGGATTTTCATGCAACTCTCTACTTAAGGAAATTAGCTTGGCTAACTTTATAAGGATGTCCAATTAGTCCTAACAAATGTTTATGTGAGAGATTAAATGAAAGTTTGTACTAATTGAGGAAGATTGGATCTCTTGGGCCACGCCACAAGCAATGGCATGAAAAAATTTATAGTTTAGAAAATGCTTTGAATTCTTTCCTCTTAATTCCCAAGTCCTTCATGACTATCATAGCCTAACTACCTCCGAAGAAGAATGATGAATAGGTACATGTTTTTACAACAATGTTTTCCTTCTCATTTTTCTTGAAATCTCTGTATATCTAGTTCCACAAACCCTCTCCTTCAATGGCCTATTGAAGGCTTTAAGCTCCCATGGGTACAATCCCAATAATATAGAAATGTAACAACTTACCAAGTGCAGGTCTACTATGATCATCTTGAATTTATCTTTACATGTGTTTCCTAAATGCAACTATAATTTTTCTCTCATGAAAATTCACTTCATATTTTTTAGACTATCATAGCAAGAAAGAGGTAGTATGATCATATTTTATATGTAAGGTATTGCGTAATATATATGTAATGTAACATATTTATATGTACACACACGCGCGCGCACGCAATGGCCCCCTCATGCTATCACGTGGATCAGGGGCCATTGACCAAGTCAAAGGTCCTAGATCAACATTGTACTGTGATCAAGAAAAAAATTTAATTACTTTTTTTTTTTCTCTAGATCCCTAATCATGCCACCAAGCGGATCAGAAAACTTTGACCAAGTCAAAGGCCCCTTATGTACTTGATAGAGTGATGAAAGCCCATCCAAAAAAAACAATGTATGTTATATGGGATCGGGCCATGCTAAAACAAAATAATAATATACATACAATATATGTATATAGTTGCTTAATAAGACACTTTTAAACAAAATAAATTCATTACATAATGTATCATGTACACAAGACAATTATATATCTATAATGTATATAATGCAATTTCGCTGTAATATATATATATATATATATATATATATATATATATATATATATATATATATATATATATATATATATATATATATATATGATATGATATGATATAACGACATAAGTAATTCTATAAGTTATATGTATATGTAACTTACTGAACCGTTTGGAACCTGGTTTGTTGTTGTGGGGTCGTCTCAGCCTGTGGCACACTATGGAATAGACGGACCGGACTCCATTCGGTGATACCTCATGACTTCTCACTAATGCCGAAAAGTAGTCCATTTATCATGCCCTAGTGGCATTCCTCCCGACACAAAGGGTGTTTTAGGCAAACGATGTCATAATTGAGCTACAACTGGTCTAGTGGGTTTGTGTCGAGCACACGAACCAGTGGCCACATTCTGTTCGAGGTTCCGACGTCTTTCGCATGAATCTAACTAGTTTCTAGTCCAACTGGCTTACTTTTCTTGGATTGCTTTTAGGGTTTCTAGGGACGCACATTTTTCTATGAGTACTAAACCGTTTGGAGCTCGGTTTGTTGTTGCGGGTTCATCTCGGCATGCGGCACAGTATAGAACATATCTCAGATGATACTGGACCAGTTCTAGAGAATGCCAGAAAGTAGTCCATCTATTGTGCTCTCCATGGCACGAAGGGCGTTTTTAGGCAAATGACATCGGAATTGAGTTGCAACTGGTCCAATGGGTTCGTGTCGAGCCCACAAATCTGTGGCCACCTTTTATTTGAGGTTCCAATTATGTTGTGTGTGTGTGTGTGTGTGTGTATGTATTTTGTGTGTGTGTGTGTGCTTATGAGTGTACACGTGCATGCAATTTGTTTTCGCATCCATTTCATGTTATATACCAATATGTCATTACAAAAACAAAAGTATCTTAACCAATTGAATTGAAAAAATAATGCAACAACAAATTTATATTCATTTTTTTCGTACATATGGACAACAAATCATCAAACAAATCACATAATAAAATATGGGAGTACACCACATTATTTATTATTGCCTCTAAGGCACTAAATTCTACAACACAAACATTTCATAAACATCTATGACATTATTAATTAACATATCACATCGAACACCAATCACTTCCTTTGGGGATAAAAATATACACCCCTTTGTTGGAGGTGATAGAACTCCGTGAGAATCCTAATCAGCCACACAATAGTGCATAATAGTGCTGCAATACATCTCATCACCAAAAAAAACTAGCTCCATCAAATCTTGCACAAACATTTTGTGATTTATGACAATCTGCAAAAAAAACATGAACTATGTCAACTAAACTTGTATTTGAACAATTTACATGGCATGTGCCAAATCCCAAACTAATAGCAATAGCAATCATAGTAAAGCTAGAAGCAAGAAGATAACAAGACATTCATGATAGCATATCAATAGAAAGTTAGAAACAATGAGATCACAATGGAATTGCATTAGCAATGAAAGAAACAATCAATGGAAATGGAGCAATGATTCATTTGGATAGGGCACATGGGACCTAGCAAAGGAGATCCCTATGGTTTGCATTCACAAGGAAGCAAGAAGCTCTCACTTGCAAATGAGCCAAAACATCCACAAGTTGATGTCTCTTGCCTAGTTATAGACAATGCTCTCACTTAACTAAACTTAACTATCTTGAGGGATAGTTAGCCCTTGTTAAGTACTATTTAGGCTACATTGGGCCCTTGTTGGCCTATTATCCTTATTAATTACTTTGGAGGGCCTAAAGAGGGAACCGCCTTGTTCTTAAGGCTAATAGCTCCTTTTGGGCCTACAAAGGTTACAATGGATATTATATTGCCTTAAAAAGCACTGATGTACTAAAAGTACATGACACTCCTCCTACTTAAACATTTTTGTCCTAAAAAATGAAGACGCTTGTCTGATCAGTTTGATCGCCTTGGTTAAGTAGTCATGATTGAGAATGTGTCGTCCAAAAACGTATTGCCTCATTACAAATCCAAAGGTGTCGAATTGAAATTATTTTGTTGGCTTCAAACTGTAATCCTTGTTCCCATGGAGAAAAATTGATGGTCGAAGAAGAGTTTGATGAAGCACGATATTGCTTGTGGGTAACCAATCTGTATGGAATGGATAGAGTGTGTCACTGCAATATCCTCTTTTGACTGCTTCCTTGACATCATACCAATTCGGATGCTTATCCAATTCCCTTGGATTCTTGGTTTTGTCTTGCATTTGGCTCTTCTACTGTAGCTGACAATCCATGTTGTTTAACCAACTTGATAAAGAACTTATAATTCTTCCATGAGCAATGGTAGTCATGAATTGTTGTTCAAATATAAATGCTCTATACGAAGTAGTCTGCATGAATATTGAAACTCGATCGTATGATGAAACATAATTTTGGACATATTGTTGACCGAAATATATTTCTTCAAATTGGGTCAATACCTTAGACCACCTGGATTGTTCTTCTTTCCTTTCAGCTTCTAGTTTAAGCCTTTGTTCTTGTTGCTCGTACTTTAAAGCATATTCCATAATTTTCCCTAATCAAAACCCAGGCTGAAGAGAAGTAGTTTGTAGATAGTTTTCCACAATTTTCCGATATTGAGGTTGTAAGCTGTATATATAGCATTGTACAAGATATACTTCTCTATAATCGAATATTGGGACCATCTGTTGGAATTCTCGATTGTACTCAGCAACTGTAGCTATCTGGCTCAAATAACACCATTGGATGAAGTCAGATCGATTGAAGATCTATCTACAAACTCTTTTGAAAGTTAACCAAAGTCGTGAACGATGTTCCACCATGACTAAACACGTCCTTGGAAACCCGATGAAGCAAAGAAAACTATATCACTGTCACCAATACCTCCACTATAGTAGAAGTTATTCTCCAAATCCTCTAGCCAATTGTCTACATTAATGGAGTGAATGCTTCCATCAAAGGCAGGACTAACGTATTCAGACAGTCGTTGGTTGTAATAATAAGGTTTTTGTGGAGCGGAGACTTTCCACCATCCATTGATATGGTTTGTAGATAAGTGTTCAAGATCAAGTGCACGATTCATCATATTGTGCAACTCCATAAAACTAGCGGCGTAAATGGATTTGGAAAGAGTTGGTTGAAGCACATTTTTTATAGGCGTTTGAAGGAAACCCACATAGTAGTTCAAACATTTTCTATAATCAAATTTTGAAACAATGCCAAGAATTGTTGATTAAATTGTTGTGAGAAACCAGTTTGTTTTTTAGATTCAAATGATTTCTCATAAAATCTGGTAATACTATCGATGCAAGCAATTTTGAATTGACTCCAAAGCTTTGTGCTCGAATGTGCTTGAGTATCCCACCATGCTCGAACTTGTCCTTGAAAGCACAATGATCTTCTTCAGAATAATGGCGATGACGAAAATAAACTTCTAATTCAGTCAACCAATCATCCATGCTAATTGAACTTGATTGTCTGTCAAATACAAGGCTGTAACGTACGATTTCAAATTGTATTTCATCAATAGATGGAAATTGAATGTTTTGACTATAACGGTCCATCATTAATGACTAGTGAAGACTTGTGGACTATAAATTCACCGTCTGAAATTTATTCAGAATGGTATTTTACAAGCTGGTAAAATTGCTCTTCTCCACCCACTTAAAAATTCTGAGTCCTTGAAGAATAAAGTGGCTGTGAATGGAAAGTGTAACAAATTAAAATGAAGTAGTAGTTGTGTTCAATTTGTCACTACGAGCAATTTTGCTTTTTACAGTGTCGAATTTCGAACTCAAACGGAAAAGATATGAAGATATGAAGATTTGAAAATTACCAATGGAAACACGAAAAGTCTGACTCAAGAAAAGGGGTCTTGAAAGTTTTTTGAAAAGTAATAATTTCACAATTTTAATAACTTCCTTGTTTGAACTCAGATCCCAGAGCTATAAAAACGAAAAGTGATCAGAAAGATGAGCCTGAAAATTGAGTTGCATTCAACTTAAAAAAAGGGGTATAAAAAAAAACTTTGAAATCCTTGAAATGATTTTGTGCTCAAAAAAAAAATTGAAGGAACTGTAAGAAATTACAAAATGTACAGCAAAAAAAATTTTTCTCGGGCACCGAGTGGAGGAAGGGGAACGAGAGAGAGGAAGGGTAGAGAGAGAACAATCTCAACCGAATTCAGAGAGAACGGGTAGAGAGAGAGGGATGTCAACCGGAGGACAGAGAAGGAGGTAGAGATAGAAAGAACTCGACCGACGGAAAGAAGGGTAGAGAGAGAAAGATCTCGACCGAAGGAAAGACGGGTAGAGAGAGAAGGATCTCAACCGGAGGTGTTTGGATCTCACTTTCTCCATGCCAGTGTAGAATTTGATGGATCATGCTTTTGGAGGGATATTCTGAATCTGCTTTACATCTATGGTTTCAATTTTGAACGAGGAGGCTCTTACAATGCCATAGCTCGCTGCTCCTCTGCTACGGTTGTGTTGCTTGGTCTGGACATCCTTCAGGATAAATGGTCTTCTGCATACGACATCAGAACTGTTCTTTCTTTAATTCAGAGCCTTCTTGGAGAACCCAACAATGACAGCCCATTGAATAATAATGCAGCAACACTTTGGAACACCCAGGAGGAATTTAAAAAGGTTATGCACAAGCAGTATCGAGATGCTGGTGGCATAATCCATTGAGCTTATTTATCAGCATGGGCTTGTGGTATGAATTATTAGAGAACATGCGCTGACAGGCACTGAGAATAAATGTTTAAGCGAGTTGATGCTTGAGAACTTTGTTGTGGGAGTCTGGTCTTCCGCCAAAAAGCACAATGTGGATAGATCAGAGTTTGCTGATTCAATTAGTTCGAGGGGATCTCCAACAAGCATTCAAATGCTACGTTCGAACCAGAGACTACTGCACCACCTCTAAACATATCATTGAAATGTGTCTGAATGTAATTCTTGTATGTAATTCTTGTCAGTGTCGAGCTTGGCCAATTTGTGCACGTCTCCAACTATGTTTCGAAAGCGGCAAAAATTCTAACTCACTGACTTCCCTGTTAGAACTGCATGTAACTCGTAACTCTTCGTTGATCCTCAACAAGCAGTTGTAGAGCCAAACCGAGCCGAGTCAAAAGTAGCCGAGAGAGAGGAAAGTAGCCAAGTAATCGAGAGGGTAGTAAACTGAGTGTGGAGAGAGAGAGAGTTGAGGTAGCGTGGAGATTAGAGTAGATTTAGGTTGGGCTTTAGAATTAGGGTAGGGTTAGGGCTGTAGGTGTTTCGGGTTAAGTCTGTTTAGGTTTTTTTATTAATTGAATTTCAAAATGAAGAACTTAAAAAAAATCTACAAGGGAAACAAAACTTCAGAGTTGCATTGTTGAAGTGCTTCTCTCTCACTTGGAAAAAATCCACAATTTTTTTTCAAAATTCTGGCAATTCTGACCCATCTCCACTAATTTGATCATAACTTTCTCAATATTGATCCAAATCAAACAAACTCAGTACCTCTGAAAAGCTAACAACAAGCTCTATCAGCCTATAGTATCATATCAAATTTTATATCCCTCATCATGTTTTTAAACTAATTGATAGGTAATTTTTTTGCTATTCACATAGAATCATCATGAATCATTTATCTATGCCCTAATACCAAGAAATGTCATGTTCCAAATCCCAAACTAATAGCAATAGCAATGAAGTAAAGCTAGAAGAAAGAAGATAACAAGACATTCATGATAGCATATCAATAGAAAGCTAGAAACAATGAGATCACAATGGAATTGCATTAGCAATGAAAGAAAGAGTACAATCAATGGAAATGGAGCATTGATTCATGTGGATAGGGCACATGAGACCTAGAAATGGAGATCTCTATGGCTTGCATTCACAAGGAAGCAAGAAGCTGCACTTGTGAGTCCATGATGGAAGTCGGAAAATATCTCTCAAACATGCACACAATCTCCACCATATTCTCATCTCTCTTGCAAAGATCCAGCTCACGAATTTCTTTTGAACACATCCATCTACAACATATTCAATCCATTTTATGTCTATTTGAATTTCCAATCAATAAATACTAAATAAAAAAATGCTCCAAGTACATGTAAATACCTGACAATGATTGATAGTTTGTATATGGTCTCACAAATATCTTTTGACAAGCACCCGCGAATTGACAACGGATAGATGAATTGAATCATCTTTAGCCAATCATGAGATTTTAGACCTTGCAACTTTCCATCCACTGTGAATGATGATCGTAGAGAATGAGCAAAACCAATTGGTGTTCTAATGTCATGAATAATGGAGCGCACATGGTTAAGCTCCTCCTTAGTGAATGTCCAAGGTACTTTTGGAGCATGATCTTCACCATCCTTTATCCAATATTCTTTTTTGGTGTTTGATTCTTTTAGATCGTGTCTTGCAACAATGGTATCTTTTTCACCAATCAAGTGTTTCCAAATAGATTCACCCACATTTTTAAATATGTACATGGGATCAAGTTGGTGATTAATAAATAGGTTATTCCAATATTCCAAACGATGAAATATAGATAATCTTTTCATACCATCGATTGGCTTTGCTTGAGCTTCCTCCCATAGTTTTCGCCAATCTTCCATAGACATCCTCTTTGGAGGCATCTCTCTCTCAACTCTTCCTCCAAAACCTCTTCTATGAGTGTCTCTGAATGGATGGCCTTCATGCAAGTATTTACGATGATTTTCATAAACCACTTTTTTGAGACTATAAGAGTATCTTCCCACAAGATTTGGCCTGCACAAAAAACAAGCATTTTTTCCAGCTGTTTGAAAGCCTGCCCAACAAATGGATACTATCAATCACTATTAAAAAAAGTATATGTCAAAGAATAATTATAGCCATTGTAGTATATCATGTAAATGTCAGGAATTACTATTTGTATGTAACTGTAAACAAACTCCTATGTACACAAGATAGAGACTGTTTGAATGATTACCTGAGCATTCACCTAATCCTGGATAGTCATGCATTGTCCACATTACAATGGCATGTAGTGTAAACTCCCTCTCATGTAAGGGGCACAAAATGTCATATGTTTTTATCCCCTTCCACAAATATTCCAACTCGTCAATAAGTGGTTCAAGATACACATCCATGTTCTTAACCTTGCATTGGCTGAGAATTAGAAGTGCCAACATAATGTGTCCCTTTTTGGTACTCAAACGAGGAGGAATATTATAATTTACCAAGAAAACAGGCCAAATGGACCACGTAGTTGCTCGTACACCGAAGGGGTTCACACCATATGTTGCAAGACCAAATCTCACATTTCTTGACTCATTGGCAAAGCATGGATACTCTTTGTTGATGTGTTTCCATGCAGGTGAATCTGAAGGTACCCTCATCATCCCATCCGTAGAGGTATGGTGTGCATGCTAGTCCATAAGTTGTGCAAGAGATTTACAACAAAATAAATGTTGCAATCGTGAAATTACTGAAAAATGTCGTAAAACTTTGCACGGAATGGTTGCCCCTTGCAAATCATCTCTATATCGAGGAGTATCACAAATGGGACATTTCTTGAGTGATTCGTACCTTCCTTGATATAAAATACAATCTTTTGAACATGCATGATATTGCTTGTAGTCCATCCCGATGTTAGACAACATCTTTCGTGCCTCATCTCTTGTCTCAAGCATGACATTCCCTTCTAGGAGAATTTTGTTTTTCAATAGTTTGTACATGACAAAAGAAGTCATTGTAAAAAAATTATCACTAGATGTCCAAATTGTAAATTTTGTTTCAAAGCAAAAATGACAAGTAGATGAAAAAAAATTTACTCAAATAATGATGTGAGGCTTTGGTCACTCCATCTATATTTGGCTTGAAGATTTAATAGAAGTAGAGAAGTCACCAAATGAGATGTCTTTGCTCCAGGATACAATGCGGTCTTTGATTCTTCTCGCAATTTCTTTTCTTCTTTAGACAAAAGTGCCTCCTCATCTTGTTCATTGTGTCTAGCTGCACTATTGTTCTCATAATATCATCCAACATGTCTCCCATGACTTCAAATTCATCATTCATTGGAAGCTCATTTTCATCATTGGAACTTGTTTGCGAAGAAGTAGATCTATATGAGCTAGATTCAGATGCATTAGTCTCTTGATTAATGCGCTCATCAATTTCCATCATCTCTTTTAAGCCTTGACATAGACGACGAGGTAATTGCTTTATATGAGGACTGTTGTATTGCATTCGTCATCTACATCGACCATTACGAGGATTATTGTCTCCAATGCTAAATGAGGATGAAGAATCCTATATACCAAAATAACAAGAAGTAGGTTGAAATAATGCTTGATAAACATTTCCTCCCAATACTTGATAGATCTAAATTTTGCATATGAATATAAATTACCTCTTTGTTTAAAAAGTATGAACATACCATTGTATCTATTAGACCATTTTTCTTTTCAACTTGTTAACATTCAATGAACTCAAAGAATTGCACGCTTCTACATATCTGGATGTCCATCAATGTATGTACGATTTGCCCTTGAGATGTTGCCTCCTTGCATGCGTTGCTCCTCGAATTCAAGCCATATACTTGCATCCTCTATTGGTGACGACACAAAGCATGCCAATCACCCCAATTGTATTGAGGTCTTGCATATGGCATCAATGTCAGAACACTATTTAGAGGAACCTCAATACTACTCAATGCAAAAAGGCCCAAACCAGCCTCAGGAAAGTGTTCACTAGGCATGATCATGTACATTCGACCCCAATACGTAAATGGTGTTCCATTTAATGGTAATGGTGATTGGAGTGGCCAACACGAATAACTACTTCTAATGAAAGTTTTTATTAATGGTTGCAAGCTAGGTGGAAGAGGAAGGTCAGACAAAGAACCTAGAATGTCTTTTGACACATCAACAGTGCATAGTCATTTGCAATTATCTTTCAAACTAGTCATAATACATCCAAGACGTGTTCTCTTTTTTAAAGGGGTGGTCAAGTTTGTGGAATTCACGTGGACATGGAGGACTCGTGTGCAACATCTAGAATAGGTGTGGTTGGGTGGTAAGAACGTTCTAGAGATTTGGAGACAGGGATTGAATCACAAGGCATTGATGAACTAATTATATCATGAAAGGGGTCATCATCAACAAGAGCATCATCTAAGGCCAATGATGATCCAAAATCAATATTCATGTGATTGATCCTATCAATAATATTCTCGATCTCTCTTGCAACTCTTTTTCTTGAAACCAATTTATGTTCATTCTTCTGCAAAAGTTGAAAATGCTAAATGTATTACTCTCTCTCTCTCTCTCTCTCTCTCTCTCTCTCTCTCTCTCTCTCTCTCTCTCTCTCTCTCTCTCTCTCTCTCTCTCTCTCTCTCTCTCTCTCTCTCTCTCTCTCTCTCTCTCTCTCTCTCTCTCTCTCTCTCTCTCGCATGAAACATAAATTAATATATAACACAAATCGTAAACCAGTAGCATGAAACACACACACAAACACACGCACACACACACACATGCACACCCACACCCACCCTAAACACACATGAAGAGAAAAATAGAGAGAATTTTATAGAGTGCTAATCAAAACTCCTAAACCACATGATTATATCCTACTCCAGAATGTTATCACATGCTCCCTCTCTGCATCGTTTGGGCTTTTTTGTGGAACTCATCTTCCAACAAAAAACATTTGAACCACGTCTTTAACGGAAGAAAACAAGGGCTACACACCTTCCTAGAATTGGGAGTGTTGGTTACCTCTCTCTCTCTCTCTCTCTCTCTCTCTCTCTCTCTCTCTCTCTCTCTCTCTCTCTCTCTCTCTCTCTCAGACGTGAATGAGTCTATTATGGGTGATTGGATATGGAAATCAAGATTAACTACATCTAATCATTCTATTTGGATTTTTTCTTTTAGAAGCAAGTGAGAGATTAACTTCATCTAATCATTTTATTTGGATTTTTTTCCTTTAGAAGCAATTGAGAGATTAACTTCATCTAATCATTCTATTTGGATTTTTCTTTTTAGAAGCAAGTGAGAGATTAACTTCATCTAATTATTCTATTTGAATTTTTCCTTTTAGAAGCAAGTGAGAGATTAACTTCAAAGTATCGTGGCACTCATCCTATCGCTCAATATTTATTGGCCAAACTATACTTGAAGTGTCATAAGGGTCAAAGATTAAAGCATTTCCAAAAAAACACTTTAAAGAGTTTACCTCTCATACTCTTGGATTCTTTGTGTGAACTCCATTGGCCCAAATATGATCGTTGACAATCCTCCTTGTCCGAATCCTAAGGCCTTTGCATTGTGTGCATGTACATGGTATCCTCGCATCATATTCTGGTTGAAACTGGTCTAATAATCCAATTGCAAATTGCACAAATTCTTTCAGTGTCATTCAGGTGAAAATTGACAAATTCTAACATGTGACGAATTGTAACATGTGACAAAAATTGACAAAATAGTCTTTGTACATTTACTGCATTTGCAGCCTTCATTTGTGATGGAGTGGTGTCTTGGCTTTCCAAAGAGCAATATAATATATCACAATCCTCAACCAAATCGGAGTACATCACTATTACAAATAAAAAAATCATGACATAAATCAATATACATACATGTGATGGATCAATAGGCGGTCTACGTCGACTGATGCTTCTTGGTTTCCAAGGGGAGGCTCGAACCTGGGACCAAAGAAACTTTGGATGCCAAGCTAACCAGTTGAGCCAACCCCGTTGGTGATGGAAGAGCTTGAAGATGAACCAGTCAATAGTTGTTCATTGTACTTTAGTTTTGCTTGCTCCTTTTTTCTGTGATAGAGCTCAATTCTTTTTTCTTTCTCTAAATCACATGGAGGTACAATAATTTCCCTAGAATTCATAATTCCAATCAAATGTCATTGTAAGAATAAATTTGCAAGAAATTTTTATACACTCATATTCAAATAACAAATAAAGGGCAATTGATGTCAATATCAATAACAATATATACATGTTGTTGCGATCATGAGATGAATCACTATCTGATGATGATGACATCGTCGATGACATATACACTCCGGTAGCCAGCTACTCTATACCACATCATAAGTAATCATTATGAGACCGTATGTACTGAACAAATATAATAAAATTTGTTAAAGACATGCCAATATCTAATCCATGTATATTCTAGTTATGCTTAATGTAAATCTAATATTCTAGTAACATTGCTATTAAGAAAATTGCTTGGGTGGGACAACACATGACAAGCAATCAAAATGAGGTTCATACTCACAAATAGTTCAATTTGTGAGCTTTTGATGTAATTTTTGGTGGAAATCTTAGGATAAGCTACCAAGATTGAGTGCCATTGATTAGATTTGACATAGGGTCATGAAATCTAATTAATCTAGGCTGAAATAAGGTCCTCTAAACTTGTTTTACAGGTCTTGAAAGTACATAAAGTGTGAGGGAGATTTAGTCATGTTATTGTCCAAAAATAGCCAAAAATAGCCAAAATTGGCAAGATTTGATTGTAAGTAGATTTCACATCATTTTATCTTCATTCCAACTTTGTGAGGGAGTGCTGAAACTGAGATTATAAGTCCATTTGTTGGATTGGAAATCTAATTTGAGTGAAACACAACAAAAGAGAGACCTTAGTGAATTTATAGAGACAATTAAATCCATTTCTTGGCAAGATTTGTTTGAAAGTAGTTTTCACTTCATCTTATCTTCAGTCCAGCTTTGTGAGGGAGTGATAAAAACTATGATTATAAGTCCATTTGTTGGATTAGAATTCAAATTTGAGTGAAACACTACAAGTGTGAGACCTTTGTGAGTTTTAAGTCAATCAAATCTATTTATTGTTCGTAGAAGTCACTAGTAAGATGGGATCTGTTGGAGCATACCTTCTAGAAGCTAGTGAGAGATTGAATTCTACCATTGCTAGGTCTCATGTGCCCTATCCACATGAATCAAGGCTCTTGTTCATAGTTTGTACTCTTTAATTCATTGCTAATGTGATTCCATTGAGATCTCCATGTTTCTGGCTTTCTATTGATATGCTATCATGATTGTCTTGTTATCTTCTTGTTTCTAGCTTTACTTCATTGTTATTGCTATTAGTTTGGGATTTGGCACATGACATTTCTGAATTCCATTGAGACCTCCATGTTTCTAGCTTTCTATTGATATGCTATCATGATTGTCTTGTTATCTTCTTGCTTCTAGCTTTACTTCATTGTTATTGCATAAGTTTGGGATTTGGCACATGATGTTTCCTGGTATCAGAGCATAGATCCTAAATTCATGATGATTTCATATGAATTTCATCAGATTTGATAAGTTTATTACATTTGTAGCTTCCTTTTTGCTAATTTTAAAGTTTGAAATTTTTAGGTCTGCTCAGACCAATTTTTGACATTCAATTGCATTTTAAATTTCTAATTTGATTGTAGATCTTTCTCTTAGCTTTCATTTGCACTAATTTTCAAGGCATTCGGTTGTCAAAATAGGTGACTAGAATTTTGCTTTCACTTGACCTAAATTTTTCAGATTTGATCTGAGTTTTTATTTCAAGTTTCTTTCCATAAGATTTTAGAGCATTGGCTTTGATCTGATCCATATGGCAGGTCATTTGGATTAGTATCCAAAAAGTTATGACAAATCTTGATTTGTAGCTCTAGTTTGGCTAGTTTTTCTTTCTTCAAAATTTTCAGCCCTGTTCTGTGATTGATTCGACCTATGAAATCACCTTCAATTATTTATCTAATACTATCCGCTGATAGATCTTGTTGTTAGCTTTTCAAAGGTACTGAGTTTGTTTGATTTGGATCAATATTGAGAAAGTTATGATCAAATTAGTGGAAATGGGTCAGAATTGCCAAAATCCACACTCAGTTTACTATTCTCTCGATTACTTGGCCACTTTCCTCTCTCTTGGCTAATTTTGACTCAGCTCGGTTTGGCTCTACAACTGGTTGTTCAGGATCAACGAAGAGTTACGAGTTACATGTAGTTCTAACATGGAAGTCAGTGAGTTAGAATTTTCACCGCTTTCGAAACATAGTTGGAGATGTGCACAAATTGGCCAAGCTCGACACTAACAAGAATTACATTCAGACACATTACAATGATATGTTTAGAGGTAATGCATTAGTCTCTAGTTTGAACGTAGCATTTGAATGCTTGTTAAAAATCCCCTCGAGCTAATTGAATAAGCAAACTCTGATGTATCCACATTGTGCTTTTTGGCGGAAGACCAGACTCCCACAACAAAGTTCTTAGGCATCAACTCACTTAAACATTATTCTCAGTGCCTGTCAACGCATGTTCTCTAATAATTCATACCACAAGCCCATGTTGACAAATAAGCTCAATGGATTATGCCACCAGCATCTCGATACTGCTTGTGCATAACCTTTTTAAGTTCCTTCTGGTTGTTCCAAAGTGTTGCTACATTATTATTCCCTGGGCTGTCATTGTTGGGTTCTCCAAGAAGGCTCTGAATTAAAGAAAGAATAGTTCTGATGTCGTATGCAGAAGACCATATATCCTAAAGAATGTCCAAACCAAGCAACACAACTATAGCAGAGGAGCAGTGAGCTATGGCGCTGTAAGAGTCTCCTCGTTCAAAATTGAAACCACAGATGTAAAGCAGATTCAGAATATCCCTCCAAAAGCATGATCTATCAAATTCTACACTAGAATACCTCTCTTTCCTTTGGTCAAATTCCCTCTCTCTCTATCTCTTCTCTCTCCTTCGGTCAAGTTTTCTCTCTCTACACCTTTTCTCTCCTTCGGTCTCTCTCTCTCTCTCTCTCTCTCTCTCTCTCTCTCTCTCTCTCTCTCTCTCTCTCTCTCTCTCTCTCTCTCTCTCTCTCTCTCTCTCTCTCTCTCTCTCTCTCTCTCTCTCTCTCTCTCTCTCTCTCTCTCTCTCTACTCCTCCTTCGGTTGAGATTGTCTTCTATCTACCTCCTTCTCTGTCCGCTGGTTGAAATTTCTCTCTCTCTAATCCATTCTCTCTCCTCTGGTTGAGATCCCTCTCTCTCTACCCGTTCTCTCTCCTTCGGTTGAGATTGTTCTCTCTCTACCTCCTCTACTCTTTGGTTGAGATCCCCCTCTCTCTAATCCCTTCTCTCTCCTCCAGTTGAGATCCCTCTCTCTCTTACCCCTTCTGTCTCCTCCAGTTGAGATCCCTCTCTCTATACCTTTTTCTCTCTCTACCCTTCCTCTCTCTGTACCTTCTCTCTCTGTAGTTCCCCTCCCTCCTCTCAATGCCCGTGAAAAAAAAAAATTTATTAAATTTTGTAATTTCCTATGGTTCCTTCTTTTTTTTTTCGAGCACAAAAACATTTCAAAGATTTCAAAGTTTTATTGAATTCAATTTATAAATTTTTTTTATACCCCCTTTTCTAAGTTGAATGCAACTCATTTTTCCTTCTCATTCTTTGAGCGCCCATAACTTCCTTGTTTGAGCTTAGATCCTAGTGCTGTAAAAACAAAAAGTGATAAAAAAGATGAGCCTGACACTACTAAGTTATTAAAATTGTGTAATTGTTACTTTTCAAAAAAAAATTTCAAGACCCCTTTTCTTGAGTCAGTCTTTTCGTGTTTCCATTAGTAATTTTCAAATCTTCATATTTTTTTCGTTTGAGTTCAAAATTCGACACTGTAAAAAGCAAAATTGCTCGTAGTGACAAATTGAACACAACTGCTACTTCATTTTAATTTATTACACTTTCCATTCACAGCCACTTTATTCTTCAAGGACTCAGAATTTTTAAGTGGGTGGAGAAGAGCAATTTTACCAGCTTGTAAAATACCATTCTGAATAAATTTCAGATGGCGAATTCATAGTCCATGTAGTCCTCCAAAATGTAGACAGACACTGCTGTACCACGGTAATAAAATTAATGCAGCATTCAACGAAATTCAAACCAAGGTGTGAAATTAAAATGAACAAGTAAATCAGATATACGAATATTAGCAAACTATTTTTCATTCGAGATAAGACAAGATAAGAAAATCATCTATTGATTTCTCTAATTCTTCAAGCATTGCATGCAGATCCACGCAGTGCGTTGGCGTGAGAGAAATACAGTTCTCTCACGATCAATCTCTCACTTACTAATGGACTTGTGGACCTTCAGATCCTATGCAAAATTGTCTCGCACGCAGACGGACATGTATTCTATATTTTCGTCTTCTTGCCTACAAGTGCCAGAGTACTTCCTGTGTTTGTATATATTGATCAAGTATCATCCAGTAAGTATATAGTCGTGTCTTATAACTTTCTAGATTAGAGTAATCAAACATCTACAGCTAATCACAAAATTACAAGAGTGGCGGATTAACCACGACCTAAAGTGTATCTGCTGACGTCACGGTATAAGATTAGATATCTGTACTTCTGGGCACTTGCATGATCTTGTTGGTCCTTCTTGGAGCATGAGGGCAGAGAAGAGTGTCGCGACAATTTTTGAGTCATTTGACTTTCTCGTCGTCTGACTTTCTCCTACAGTATCACAAAATATTCTCTTTCGCGAATCTTTTGTGCTTGTGTCTTCTCGTTGGTGTTCACGAATATTTTCGCTTTGTGTCCTTTGACTTTCGCGTTCGTGAACTTTTTCGTCAAGCAGAGGGCTGAAAGCTAGCAAAGCTTTGGTAATAGAAACATTTTGTTTCTTCATCTCTCTCTCAAAGCATGATAGCTTGACGACCCCAAGATTGCTCCTCTGTTTAGGGCCTTTGTGAAGATGTCAACAACCATGTCTTTCGTTCCGATGAAGGTGGTCTGCAACATCTTCTTCTCAATCAGATCCTTGATCAAGTGGTACTTGATCGCGATGTGTTTTGTTATTGAGTGGAACATAGGATCTTTTGTGAGATGTATTGTAGATGTGTTATCCATCTGCAAAACCAGAGGCTCGTTCCTTGTTTCGTCCAATTCTTCCAGGAACTGTCTGAGCCAGATTATCTCATTGGCCATCTTTGTTGATGCAACGTACTCTACTTTGCAGGATGACTGAGCCACAATGGTCTGCTTCTTGCTAACCCAGAGAACTGCCACTTCTGACGCGATGGTGCATCCTCCTGAGATGCTTTTACAATTGTCCTTGAGGGATGCCTAGCTTGCATCACTATAGGAAAGCATTCTGAAATTTGCATCATGACAATAACACCACATTGGAATCAACCAACAGTGGCTTGAATCCTAATGATTTCAAGGCTTGATCCTTCTTCTTGTACCATTGTCGAGCTGACTATTTCAGGCCATATATACTTCTATGCATTATGCATGCATAATCAAGAAGTGAACTTGAGACATAACTTTGGGATTGATCCATATAGACCTCTTCGTCTAGCTCACCATGCATAAAAGTTGTCTTCTCATCCACAATGTGGATCCTAAGGTCATAAGCAGCTGCATATGCAAACAATTATCGTAGGGACAAATGTTTGACGATAGGAGAGAAGATTTCAGAGTAGTCAATACCGTATCTCTGAGAAAATCCCTTCGCTACCAAGGCTTGCCTTGTATTTTGAGACATTTCCATTTGGTCTGTATTTGAGCTTGAAAACCTATTTGCATTTGACAATCTTGCGCTTATGCGACAATGGCTGCAACGTCCATACATGGTTCTTCCTCATGGATTCCATCTCTCGGTTCATGGCCTGGATCCATTTGTCCTTCTTTAGACATTCAGTCGCCTCCTCAAAAGTCAGTGGTTTGCCACTGAATCCACAGAACTCTTCTGATGTGAAAGCTGAGCTGCCTGGCACATATCTTGCTGGTGCTCTTCGTGGTCTTGTTGACCTTCTAGGAGATCCTCCTAGGACAACAATGCCTTTGTCTTTGTCTGCTCTGCTAGGTTCGAAACCATCTTGGTTTACAGGTACTGTAGCAGTCGGCTGCCTCTCGAATCTTTCATCTTCTAATTCGTCACTCGAGTGCGAGGCGACTCAAAATATCTTCATTTTCGTGTTCGTCTTCTACACCCTTTGTAGTTGGTGGCAAATCATAGTATTGTTTCTCCAAAACCTCATAGCTGATAGGATCCTCATTGGCCATTGTCCTGCTCTCATGAATTTGACATCTCTCACTGTTTTCACAGTGTTTGTGTCTGGCATGTAGACTCTGTAGTATGACGAATTGTTGCCATAACTACCAGAAATCTCTGTTCGGCTTTCTCATCAAGCTTCTTTTGAAGCTTATCAGGAATATGTGCATAAGCTGCACAACCAAAGATTCTGATGTGAGACAGGTTGGGCTTTCTACCCCACCATAACTCATGTGGTTTCGTATGAGAGACATCAGACTTCCCTGTCCTATTTTGGATGTATGAAATTGTAGCTACTGCTTCAACCCACAATACCCTTGGAGCTTTCAAGTAGGCCATCATGCATCTGACAGACTTCCATCAGGGTCCTATTTTTAATTTCTGCAACACCGTTGTGCTACGGTGTGTAGGTTGCAGTCTTACGTGAATGATGCCATGATCATTGTAGAAGTCAGTAGAAGCGATTCGAGATGTAGAAGTCAGTAGAAGCGATTCGAGATGTATTCGCCACCTCGATATGTCCTGATCTGTTTCACTTTGTTGCATGTGCATCTCTCAATCCAATTCACATATTCTATGAATTTATCAAGTGCTTCAAATTTATTTTGAATGAAGTACACTCTGACGAATTTACTATAATCATCAATGAAGGTTATATAATATTTTGAACCTCCTACTGAGATCACATTGAAAGGTCCATAGATGTCAGAATGCACTAACTCCAGAATCTTGATTGTTCTATAAGAGTCTTTGACAAATAGAGTGCATGACATCTTTCCCTTCAGACATGCATCATAGGTGGTCAAATTGGTTGGATTCGAGATGTTGACCCTTGTTATTGCTCCTTGATGGCTTGCTTGGTAAAGTGCCATTGAGTTCATGTGGCATAGTCTCATGTGCCACAGAGTGTCTGGCGACTCATCATGAGTCTGATGCATCTGATCTGCAGGTAGGCATACCCTCAGGTGATATAGATTACCTTTTCTTCTATCTTGAGCGATCAGGGTACTGGTATTGGTGTCAATCATGTTGTATGCTTTGCTAGAAAACGTCACACGCATCTCTGCATCAGCTATTCTTTCCATCGAAAGCAAGTCTTGCTGTAGTGTAGGCACGAACATAACGTCTTTGAGTCGTCTGTCTCTACCATTGGTGTCGAGCCACAGTGAACCAATACCATTCACTTGATGTTTGGATCCATCTCCAAGAACTATAAATCTTGAAGGATTAGAACTTCTGAAATCAGACATTATTCGTCTTGATGTCACGAAATGTGAGGTGGCTCCTGAATCTAGGATTACCTCATGTGTGTCAGATGTAGACGTTGCATACATGTCTTCACAAATGTAGGCAGTCGAACAATTTCTGTTCGATCTTTCTCTGCCCATTTTTGAGCTCTCAGGCTTCTAGAAATAGGATGAACTGTTGCTATTCTCCTATCTGTTCTGTGCTGATTTATTTCTCGGGTTCAGACGACATTCGATGTCTGCGTGACCCTTCTTGTGGCAGTGGATGCACTCAATCTTTGGATTGAGCCAGCACGTATCAATTGTGTGTCCATCTCGTCTGTATCTCACGCAACTCTAAATTGTGAAAGCCTTATAAAAAGTATGGACCTCATTAGAGAGATAGAGATAAGTTTTCTAACAATTTCATAATTTTTTTCGTATGTCATATAGCATGCAACTATAGAGAAGGATCCGATGCCACGACAGTCATGTTTAGCTCAGCCGTTATCTGAAGTAAAGAACTTGCTATTGAGGTTTAGGGTTTAGGGTTGGTGATATTTTTTGCAATTTTAGCCAACAAATTGCCGGTATTTATTCACAATTTTTTTGGCAAAAATTGCTGAAACAATTGCAATTTATAATCTATTGCGAGTTTATTTTTCGCAAATTTTTTATACTATTTTGAAAAAGATTACGGAAATGAATTTTTGCAATTTTTTTTGCAATTTTTGCACAAAAAGTTGTGGAAAAATATCCGCAATTTTTGCCACAACAATTGCGGAAATGAATTTTCGCAACTTTTTTGACAATTTTTGCCCAAAAAATATGGCAAAAAATGTCAGCCAAACAAATTGCGAAAACAAATTGTGAAAATAAATCTGTAATTATTATGCCAAAAAATTGCAGGTGGGTTTTCGCAATTGTTTTATTGTTAATTTAGCCATAAAAATTGCGAAAAATTAGCCAAAAAATATTACGGGACCGAAATTGCGGATTTGCCAAAAAAATTACAGAAATCGTTTTTGCAAATTTTTTGGCAAAAAATGGCAAAAATTGTGGAAATTTCCACAATTTTTGTCATTTTTTTCCACAATTTTTGCCACCTTTTTTTTGTAGTGTTTATTTTGAATAAAATACACTCTGACAAACTTGCTACAATCGTCAATGAAGGTTATAAAATATTTTGAACCTCCTACTGAGATCACGTTGAATGGTCTGCAGATGTCAGAATGCACTAGCTCCAGAATCTTTATCGTTCTGTAGGAGTCTTTGGCCTGGTCAGAACCATCCTTGTGATCAAGGTGTTCTCTAGCCTCGACTTCCTCTCGAATCTCGACAATTGCCTTTTCGAGGTTCATGCTAGGATCTTTCGCGAGTAGGGTCCTCGTTGTCTGGAATGATCTGGGTAAGGCTCTCAATAGGTATGTGAGTTGCTTCTCAGCTGACACTGCATTCTCTTCTCCAGAGTTATGTAGTGATAGAAACAAATCTTTCATCTTTTTTATGAAAGAGGTGAGGTCCTTTCCATCCCACTGTAGATTCGTCAACTAATCTTCCAACATCATGATCTGACTTATTGATTTTGTCTAAAATCTGGTGAACAATGCACCCCACATCTCTTTAGCTTTGGAGAGTGTAGCCAGGTTAAGTGTGAGACTATCTTCGATGGAAGATGATAGCAAGGCTACTGCCTTGTTGTTTTTCTCCCTCCATTCACGTAGCTCCTTGTTTGTTGTCGTAGGCATTTCTTCTGTGCCATCTACCCAGGGCAAGAGTCCTTTGCCCTTGAGTATCAAAGATGTCTTAACTTTCCAAGCCAAAAAATTAGATCCTGAAGAATCAAGTATTGTGCAGATCTTGCTCTGCATGTTGCTGATTGAAGCCATTGTTTCTTGGAGTCTATTCCCTCGTTGATGGTTGAATGTCTGAATGCTTGGCCTCCTCGATCTGATAGCTCCTTGGCTATGTTAGAGACTATAATGAGATGAGGTAGGCTCTGATACCATTGACGATGAGTGAAGAGGAGTCGGGTGCGATGTGCTCTGATTCCACTATTGGGAACAGGACGAAGATTTCGCGAAGGCGAATCAATCGCAACTCTCTCTTTGTGCGATTCGGATGGAGTTCGGATGTGACTACTGGACACTGCCAGCTGAATCTCTCCTACAATCCTCCAGAATGTAGTCAGGCACTACTGATTTACGTTTATAAAATTAATACAGCACTCAACATAGTTTCAACCGGAGTGAGAAATTCAAATGAACAAGAAGAACTCAAACACATGAAATAACAACATATGCAATTTGTATTCGAGATCATATGCAACAAGAAATAATCTATATTGATTTTCTCTGATTTCTTCAGGCACTGCATGCAAATCCACGCTGTGCGTTGGCATGGGAGAAGCATGGTTCTCTCACGAGCAATCGTCTCGATTTACTAGCGGACAGTTGGACCTTTTGATCCTAGACAGAATTGTCTTTGCACGCAGATGGACATGTATTCTGTATTTTTTCCGTCTTGATTGCTTACTAGCATCAGACTTTTGTATTACACTATGTGTGTATTCTGTTGATCTATATGTCAAGTATGATCTAGTAAGTATAGTCGCTCTATGTAAATCTAAGATTAGAGTGATTAAACATCTATAACTAATCAGGGAATTACAAGAGTGGCAGATGAGCCACGACCTAAGGAGTATCTGCTAACGTCATGCCATCATATCAGATTTTTGTACTTCTGGGTACTTGCGCGATCTTTGCTGGTACTCTTTGGAGCGTGAGGGCAAAATGGGTTTCACGACATTTTTCGTTTTGCTCGTTTGCCCTTCTCTCATACTGGACCGCAAAAGATTCTCATTCAAGAATCTTTCGTGTTCGCGAATCGTTCGTCTTCGTCTCCTCTGACTCTCGTGTTCATGAAACTCTTCGTGTTTCGTGTCTCCAGATTTTTTGAGTTCGCGAATTGTCTTAGTTAGGTTGAGGGCTGAAAGCTAGCAAGGCTTTGTAAATAGAAACATTTTGTTTCTTCATATGAGAATTTTTCTTAATGTACAATTGTTGAATGGACAAAAGGGCATATGAAATGAGAGAACCTTACGGTTATCAACGAATTCGACCAGTGACGACATTTTGCGAGTTCCTACAAAGTCAACTGACAACGGTTGACCCATCTCATCGTTTAGTTCCGTAAGTTATCACTTATGATTATCAACGAAGGAAGCAAACGATCAGCAGCTGATTGAATGACCAGCAGTTGTTCAAACGATTGTGAACAGACTACGGCCATTACGGCCTACATCCTTGCACCACAACACATACGGAGGATGCGTTACTCTATACTTCTCCTCCTTCATGACGCTCCAATAACGGATCTAGGGATCTTGTTTAAACAGTTGTTAATCATCTTGTAAATTGTAATTACAATAAATCAGAATGCTCTGACAGCTACAAATATGTATCTGAACGAAGAGAAGGGGTGATAGGTGTTGTTGAGTTGAACAATTTGTAGATACATAGAGTGATCAAACGACCGAATTGTCTTAAATAATTAGCTCCTTAGAATTAGTGATTTATACATAGAGAACTGTAGCTATTGTTTTGAATCTGTAAGTAGGAATACGCGCTTATCAGCGCTACTGTATTGTGTTCTGATTCTCTCTATTATACAGATTTGCTACTGTTCAATTACTATGTTCTTGATTGAATGCAATTGTCTCTCTCACTCTCTTGCACACAAACACGGTTACCAGAGATAGAGGATTGCATGGCTGTCCAAGTTGCCTAATGCTTCACAATCCTACTATTACGACAGTCTTAGACTCCTACTCTGATAACCCAAAAGGGATAACAAGCTTTTGATTCTGTTCCCTAGTCTATCCACGTTTCTGAAATCGCAGTTACTATTGTGTTCATTGTTTTTCTTACTATTGTTAGAGACATCATTTTTATCATAATCGCTTCTCGCGTTCTGCTTCCGTCATTTCCTCTGCAATTGTAATCAATCGTAGACCAAACAGACCATCGTTCATACACCAACAAAAGTGGTATCCGAGCATTGATTCAGTGGATTACTAGAGTCCAGGATTTTTTTCCAAAGCTATTCTAAATTGTTTGTGTATAATTTTGATCACTATGGAAGGTACCTCAGAGATCCTCTTGATCAATAAATTCAATGGAGATGACTTCCACATGTGGAGATTCAAAATGAGGATGGTCCTGATTGAAAAGGAGTTATGGTAATACGTCAACGGTTCTATAGCTAGAACGGTAGAACCCAAACAGCTCACAGCTTGGGAAGCCAAGGATGGCAAGGCTCTTGCCATTGTATCTCTAAACCTTAAAGACACTCAAATTGCTCGTGTATCCAACTGCACTACTTCCAAAGAAGCATGGGATACACTCACTAGCATCTACGAGATCTCAAATGTCTCGACTCGCCTCTTCTTGAGGAAGAACGTACTAACACTCAGAATGAGTGAAAGCACCTCAGTCAGCATTCAGATGCAAATTTATGGCATCAAAGATTAGGTCATTTAGACATGCGTTCAATCTTGTATATACATCACAATAAAATGGTCAAGGACATGAATATAGTTGCTGTCACCACAGCTAATCAGACTATCTGTGAAAATTGTCTACTAGGGAAACAACCTAGAATGAGATTTTCTAGAGGACAAGCCAAAAGGGCAAAGTCCATCTTTTCACTAACACACAGTGACTTGTGTGGTCCTATGAGCTTACCTTCATTAGGTCAAGCTCTGTATTTTATCACATTCATTGATGATTAATCCCGATTTGACAGTGTAATGTTCATTAAGAACAAGTCAGAAGTATTTCGTTGCTTCAAAGATTTCAAGCAATACGTTGAAAATCAAACTGGTCAAGGGATCAAGGCCCTACGGTCTGATTCAGGGGGAGAGTTCTTGTCAAATGAGATGAAGGACTATCTATCTTCATGTGGCGTGCACCACCAGTTTACTACGAGCTACACTCCACAACAGAACGGAGTTACAACGAAGCGAAGGAAAACCGCTAGGGAAGAACTGCAAGAGCAGAAGAACCACACACTATTGGAAGTTGCACGATCCATGATAGCAAATTCGCATTTGTCTCAAACCTTTTGGACAAAAGCTATCTCTACGGCTTGTTATTTGCTCAATTACTCTAGCACTAAAGCGGTTGATTCCAAGACACCGTTTGAAGCCTGCTACAGTTACAAACCAAGTTTGAAACACTTGCGTTTTTTCGGATGGCTCTGCTATGCACAAGTGCCATATGATTTGAGGAAGAAGATGGACCCAGTAAGCTGTAAAAGCATCTTCATCGGCTATTCAACTTCTTACAAGGCATATCGTGTTTACGATGTGGTTATGGCGGGCCAGATCTTGGTCAGTCATAATGTTGTCTTCCTTGAAGACAAATACTACGATTTCAAACAGAAGCAACTAATACAAGAGACTGCCATAGCAGTTGCACCTTCCAGCAATATGCTACGACCTATGACTGTTCAAACAACAGAGTTTGTCCCAACGGCTCCACTTACCGTCGATGGGCCTAGACCCACGATCGTTCAACCGCAAAATACTACGGTCTCAATCATTCAACAAGGAGAATCGTCTGATCAAGCACCTACAGTTCGAAGATCTGTGAGACAATGACAGGAGCTTGACAGATTCATCCCTCAAGTTTTCATTAGTCATGACGAACCTGCCACCATAGCAGAAGCACTATCAATGCCCGATGCAAACAAATGGAAAGCTGCCATGGATGCTGAGTATCAATCTCTAATGAAGAACAAGACCTGGAGTCTTGTCATTCCTCCTACAAGTATAAAGCCAATTGATTCTAAGTGGATCTTTAAGCTGAAGCTTAAGCTAGATGGATCTATATTCAAATGGAAAGCTAGACTGGTGATTAAAGGTTGTTCTGAAGTACATTCAACCTCAAAGCACTATGCCTTGAGTTACACCGGAAATACAGAAGCTGCACTCTCTTTGATTACCTATTCCGATTCAGACTGGGCAGGAGATATAGATAAGAGAAAATCCACCTCTGGCTACATTTGCTTTCTTGTAGGAGGACCGTTGTGCATGAACACTTTCCATTCGTGGTCGTTTCTTTTCGAGCTATTTTCGTTTCTCACACACCCTCTTTTTATCCAACATGGTATCAGAGCTATTTTTTGTAGCCTGATAAGCTGCCACAGTAACAAGACTCTACCAGCCGATAGAGTAATTATCTTCTTGTTCTGTAATTTCGCACCAAATTTTTATACTTAAGTCATTGATAGTTATTCCTATCACCTAGACTAACCTTCCACATGGATTCCCAAGGGAAAGCCAGTTCTATCATGGACAAGCTTGATGGAGCCAATTACCATCTGTGAAAATTTAAGATGAAAACAGTGCTAATGACTAAAGAATTGTATGACCTTGTTACAGGTGCAAAAGGAAAATCCGAAGCAAACGATGCGACAATTGTTAGATGGAAGTTGGAGTATGGAAAGGATTTCACGTTGATCATCCGCAACATTTTGGATACGCAGATCGAAAATGTATCTGAGGCCCAAACATCCAAAAAGTCTGGGACATCTTGGGCACACTATATGAAGTGCAAGATATAGCTTCCAAGCTATATCTCAGGAAGAAATTTTACTCCCTCAAGATGGCGAATGGTAATTCCTTGCAGAATCACATCAACTAATTCAAGAACCTGCTAAAGCAAATGGCCACTGTCTAATTAGTCATAGACGATCAAGATGCAGTGATGCAGCTGCTTATAAGCTTGCCAAGCTCATACAATAGCTGGGTGATGATCATCATGACACATCCAGAACTGACTCTTTCGAGAGTCATTACAATGTTGTTGTAGGAAGACACGTGGAGGAGCGAAGCCTCAAGTTCCTCAGCTGATTCTCATGCCTTGTACGCCAACAAGAGCATGACCAAGCACAAGAAAAAGAAAAGCCCGAAGCAATCAAAGCAAGACCATAAACTAGCACAACACAAAGAACAGTCAAATTCGTAGACAAAGAAGAAGCTGTTCTGCAGATACTGCAAGCGAAATAACCACGAAATTCAAGACTGTCCAGATACTACAAGCTAAGAACAATAGCAAGGGGAAATCGAATCAAGTGACAACTATAGAAGCTCCACAGCCTATTCAAGAAGCGGATCATGATGCCTTCATAACCAGCCATCAAGGAGCATATAGCGACAGATCTTGGTTTCTAGATTCCGGTGCCACTCTGCACATGACCAGTCTCATTGGCTATTTCAAGTCCTATACACCTTACAGTACCAACAAATATGTTCACCTTGGCAATAATAGCACACAAGATATTAAAGGTGAAGGTACTATGAGATTGAGCTTTGCAAATGATCAATCTAAGCTACTTTCTAAAGTCCTGTATGTACCCAATTTATCTACGAATCTGCTCTCTATAAGCAGAATCACAGATCTAGGACATAGAATAGAATTCGAATGTGATCAGTGCAAAGTAGAAGACCCTAGCACTCAGAAAGAGTCATTGCTTTTCTGCCTCTAGTCAAGTGCTCAGTGGTTCTATTCATGCAAATAGAAGTTTACTTTGGCATTATAAACTTGGTCACTTGAATCATGCTATTGTACAACAAATGTCTCAACATTCTATTGTTCTTGATCTAGACTATCCTCATGATAAAGTCGAGTTACTTGTCTGTCAAGACTGTCTAGTTGGTAAACAGATTAGAAAACCATTTAGTTTTTCTAAAACTTTGATTATATATAGTTGTCGTGAGCAATCATGAGATGAAAATACCACTTGTCTGTATGCAATTGTTGACGCACAAGATCGTGTGAAGGGAGGATTACCATTTCTCCACGTGCTAAATTTCTTTGGATCAATTTTTGTTAAGGATCAAATTTCTATTGGATAAAAAATATTCGACCCGCGATCCACGACCCCGGACTTGCCCGAAAGTATTCGATTTTTGAACCATCGAAAAATAAAATTGTAAAATCAATTTTCAATCTTATGAATGTTAAAGTTATAAAAACCAACCTTTTTGTACTTCTATGTCCAAAGACCAATATTGGAGAGAAAGACAAGAAAGACAGAGAAAGGAACAAGAAGAAAGACAAAGGTGCAGAGAACATGAACATGAATTAAACTGGGATACTAGCACTGATCAAAGGAGGAGGCTTGATTACATGGAGTCTTCCACATCAAAAAGTGAATCGGAAAAAAAAAATGCCCAGTCCACTCTCTGATCGGGACAAAAGAGATAAAGAAGATATGGTTGTTCAAGGATTGTCTTCTTCCAAAATTTGGTATGATTATTTTAAAGGGAAAGCCTCAGAGGATGCAGATAGTTATGTGTCTCAATTTGAGTCTATTGCAGCAAGCAATAGAGAAAGTTTAGATGTTGACAAACTAAGAATATTTCTTGAACTTCTCAGAAAAGAAGCCAGAACGTGGTATAGTCAGATCGAACCTAATCTGATAACAACTTGGGGAGATTTAAAAGCCCAATTCCTAAAGCAATTCATAGAAATTGGCTATTCAACATGAATACTTGCCCAATTTAATTCAATGAGGCAAAAAAAAAATATTTAAGGAAATATACTCGAAGGGTCAAAAAACTAATTGGGCAATTGAGTGAAATATATTCGGTAGCCATGAAGATCGAATGGTTCTTGAGGGGATTACCCAAAAGGATAGATCAATATTGTAGGCAAGGACCTACTGAAAGCCTCGAGTATGTCATTGTTACGGTAGAGAATTCAGATATCGAGAAGCCGATGGTCGAAGAAAGAGCTTATTAAAAAAAAAAGCATATATATTTTTCAGACGACCAGGAATCGGATTTTGAATCGGAGACTAGTTCATCATCAAGTTCTAGTTCGGATTCAGATAGTTCGAGTGAAGATGAATCTCCAAGGAGAACTTCAAAACGCCATAAGACACGAACTAAAGATCGAAAAAGACTAGAAGATCCAAGGAAGAAGAAAGTATTTGAACTTGAAAGAAAATTTGAGGATTTGAAAGTTCATATTCTTCAACCGAAGAATAAGATAAAATCTCCTAATATGGTAGGAAAGTCGAATGTATGGTGTACAAAGTGCATTAAGGAAAGTCACCATTATTTAGAATGTAAAGCTAAAATGCAAGTTTCCTATGTAGAAGAGAGTAATGAGGAAGGAAATTCTGACAACGAAGTGGTTTATTTAATGGAGGTAGATCCTGGTGAGACTTTATATGAAGTACAAGCTTCTAATCCGAAAACTACTGCTACACCAGTCTTTTTTTCATATAAACCTCTTGTGAAAAAATTTATTCCGGTATAGAAGTATATACCCAATCAGCAGAAGAACAGTGTCCAAAGGACAAGGCAAATACCTACCTGTTTTAATTGTGGAACACTTGGACATTATTCAAATGAATGTCCTAAACCGAAGAAATAGATTGGATATGTACCCTTGTGCAGAAATTGCAAAGATGAAGGACATGTAACTTCGGAGTGTCCTAACCCACCAGTTAGAAAGTTACTAGTAAACTATGTTAAACCTGAAGCCACTAAGAATAGTAAAACCAAAGATGAAGTGGTTCAGCAAGTCAAACTTTCTGACAAAGAGACAAATTGGACAAGTGATATTGACTTTGAAGTATAAAAGGTAAGCACTAGAAACAAAACCAAACAAAAACGAAAAAATTAAATCTGACCAGCAACAGAATCGCCTAAAAAAAAGACAAGATCTTCAAAGAGAAAACAAGATTCTAAAGAAAAAGTCAATAAGTCTATTATGCAGGAAGATTTATAAGATGATTATGTTTATGACATGAATGATAAGAAATATTTTGCTCCAAATATAACGAAAGAAGTAGAACAACTTTGTGACTAAGGAGTTAAATAAATCAACAAAAAAAAACACTTTTGACGAACCTTTGGAAGCTTATACTTCGGAATCAGAGTCTTCTTCTAGCTCGGAAACAAAAACGTCTAATTATATAGATATCCGATATCTAGAATGTTATGAATGAGAAGAAAAGGAAGCCTAGCCAAGTGAGCCCAAAAAGAGGTACATGGGAAAAGCGAGATAAACCCTACTATGGGAATGATTGACATAGACGAAGTTCGAAGGATACCTCTTGAGTAGGGAAAAGAAGTGAACATCTCAGTTCACTTATCCAAATTCGATGGAAGCTTATATTATAAGATATTGATGGAATTTATTGATGTTTTTGCCTGGGACTTGAAAGATTTAAAAAGTATTCCTAGTGATTTTGGAGAGCATCAAATCGATTTGAAAGCATATGCTCTACCAATTAGACAAAGGCAGTATAGATTGATAAATTTTACAGTTTTTAGGACAATAATGATTGTACTTTACAATCATAGAGAGTTATTGGTTGCTTAATCAATGAATCTATCAAGTTCTACACATTAGATCTTGATCTAGATTCACTACACTTGGATTTAAGCAAGAGCAATGGATCAACACATCATTTTTTAGTGAGAGCGGCCTCACACGTGTGGAGTACTATCCACTGTACGGCCTGCACCTGAAACAACAAGTACAATGATACTAGATAGCAATCATACATAAAAATCACAAGACAAATGACTAGAAATCTCACAAAAGTGTAGAGTGCAAAAGTCTCATCAATCTTCTTAGCAAAATGATGATCCTTTTATGAATCAAGAGAAGTGACAATTTTCAACACTCCTCCTCACTTCTAACTTGGCAAATCTAGTGTACATCTATCTACAATTCCAAGAGCATATCTTAACTTAAAAAATGGATCTTTGGACAATGGTTTGGTTAAGATATCAGCTATGCATTTGGATGATGGTACATGATGTAGTTGCACTTCCTTGGATTGTACCTTCTCCCTCACAAAGTGGTGAGCTATCTCAATATGCTTTGTTCTAGCATGGAAGATAGGATTTGAAACAATTTGTTGAGAAGTTTGATTGTCACATAATATGTAAGGGATCTCCTCGGCCTCCAGCACATGTAGTTCCATCAAGAGTCTTCTTAGCCATCGGAGCTCTTTGGTTGTTGAAGTCAATGCCTTGTACTCGGCTTCACATGAAGATAGTGAGATTGTATCTTGCTTTTTGGAAAGCCAAGATATCACTCCTCCACAAAGAAATGTTGCAAATGCACTAATGGACTTCCTATCCATCTTGTCACCTGTAAAATTTGAATCCGAGTAGGCTCTCAAGTGCAAGTTAGATCCTTCATAAAGTATGCCAAAAAATCTAGTACTAGAAACATATCTAATTACTCTCTTGGCACTTTTCCAATGATGAACTAAAGTAGCTTGCATACTTTGACTCAACTTGCTTACACAAAAACTTAAGTCAGGTCTAGTGATGGTTAAATAGATTAGAGAGCCTATAAGCTTCCTAAAGAGGGTGATGTCCTCAAAGGATGCTTCATCACCTTCATTAGTTGTTTTCACAACATGCTCCATAGGGGTGTCAATCCCCTTACAATCTTTCATACCAAATCTTTCAAGAATGGAAGTAGCATACTTAGATTGACTTATGAAAGTATGATTGCTACTTCTAGACACTTCTATCCCAAGTATAAACTTTAGGAAGCCTAGATCTACCATCTTGATTTCACTAGATAAGTCAACTTTTACTTTGCCTATGCCATCATCATCATTTCCTGTCATAATGATGTCATCAACATAAAGAACCAAAATGATGATCTTTCCTTCATTACATTTGAAATTTAAAGAAGGTTCATAAGCACTTAGTACAAAGCCAAGGGAATAGAGAAAATCATGCAACCTAGAGTACCAAGCTCTAGGTGCTTGCTTCAAGCCATATAGGCTCTTCCTTAAGTAGCACACCTTTTGCTCCTCACCAACCTTGATGAAGCCCTCGGGTTGCATTATTAGATTTCATCTTCTAAGAAGCCATTCAAGAAGGCATTTGTCACATCCATTTGGTAGAGATCCCATTTGAGCAAAGTAGCAATGCAAATGATTAATCTAATAGTTACAAGCTTAGCTACAGGTGCAAATGTTTCTTCATAATCCAATCCTTTTATTTGAAGAAATCCCTTAGCAACAAGCCTATCTTTGTACTTACTAATAGAACCATCTTGATTGTACTTAATTCTATAAATCCACTTACATGCAAGTGGTTTCTTTCTACTTGGAAGATTTAAGTGAAAAATGCGACACTACATATTTACTCGGTACTGTTGCTGAAAAACAATGTATCATCCATGTATAAAGTGATAATGATAAAAAACTGCTGCACTGTTTTGAACTAAACATTTGAATCTAAAGCCAACAATCCAATCTTTCATACAAGGAATAGGCACATCGAATTTGCACATCACTTTGTGAGAGAGAAGCTTATTGGCGGAGAGATCCATTTGGAGCATATTGATTCATCTTCACGTATTGCTGATCTACTCACCAAGCCACTACTCAAGAGTTCCTTCATCAAACATAGATCCAATCTTGGATTGATTCCAAGATCCATGTGTTTCTAGATTAGATATCTTTTTAGGAGTGTGAAAACATAAAAATTTATCTATGTTGACTTTAGGGGTGTCATGAAGTTTTGTAGTCAAGCTTCTTGATGTCATTACTTGATAGGGCCATTTTTGGCTTTAGAGGTTAAATAATCAAGTACACATGTTTTATCATAATTAGGCCAAAAGTCAATTATGATGTACCTCGATCTAGTTAGGTTGTTTACAAGTTTCAAAGTTATATTTGATGAGTGATCAAAGTCAATGTGATGGTAAAGAGTCAAGGGTCCAATCATGAGTGAAAGATTTGTTAGATGGGTCCAATCAAAATCAAGGAATGATGAATAACTCATCCAATAGGATTAGAGAGGTGCTAAAAAAGGGGTCCATCTTGGACTACCTCAAGATACTACATGTATTTTGATTTCCTTCATCATCAATATTGAGTTTCTGAGACTTATTGAAGATTGATCAATTTTGTGTGTATTCCACTCTCTCTCTATCCGAGGCTTGATTGGCAATCTCTCTACTCAAGAGCAAGAAATTTTCTTACTTAGTTCTTTTCATGAGTACTTCCCACACATGTGAAAGTACTTTGGTGATGGATGTATGCATGTATATTTGTGTCTTTGCCTTAGTTTTTTGACATGGATCTTGATTATCAATCTATTGTTGATGTAAAGTGCAAACACAAGAAAGCATGAAACTTGGTGGAGCTGGCTGCCTTGTCTCTTTCCAATCTTTGTTGCATAAATTATGATAAGAAATGTCTCTCTCTAGGCTCACTTATGCACAATCCTCAAGCACCCCTTAATCTTGACCCTTCCTAATGTCGACACATGGTCAATTCCATGCACAATCTACACTTGCCACTTGGTAATAACCTACCACATAGGCAAGTGAGTAGGCTGTCGCTTGTACACCAAACCAAGTGTCCCAGTGAGCATATAACACATGCCATGTTTGATCAGTCAACCCTGATATGTGTCACTCATTCACCAGGCCAAGTGTCCTAGTGAACATATGATACATGTCCCATTGGCTAGTCAATTCCTATTTATAAAATCAATCTAGCCGCTCCTCATTAATGACCAAGTACTCCATCAAAGCTCAGCATGCGACAAAGAGGCTCAGAATCTCTAATACCACTATAAGAATCACCAAGTGAAGATACGACTAAATCTTGTTACATGCAACCAAAGGACACCTATGGAGCAAAATTATCCAACCAACAGGAAATGGCTAGTCAATACCCTAACCACTTCACCCTTATGCCATGGTGAACGAATGCAAGAGAGGAGGAGATCCTGGCTTATAGATCAGAAAATTCAATAGGGAGATGGGCAAGTTTCCATAGTATATATTCTCTCCCATGAGGAGAGAATATTTCTCTTAGGATCCCCATGCAACCTAAATAAGCAATTGACCTCCTATTCTTACATTATACCAGTCAAACACCATGCAAGTGCTCCTATGTCCAATCATAGGTCTAGGCCCTCATAAGATTATTGATTACATTACGAACTCTTAATGATTTATAAGTACAATCATAATTGTCCTTTTTCTCTGAAAATTGACAATGAAGGTGGTTTGCAACATCTTCTTGCCAATCAGGTCCTTTATCAAGTGGTACTTGATCGCAATGTGTTTCGTCCTTGAGTGAAACATAGGGTCTTTCGTCAGATGTATTGCAGATGTGTTGTCCATCTACAAAACCAGAGGTTCTTTGTTCGTTTCACCCAGTTCGTCCAAAAATTGTCTGAGCCAAATTATCTCATTGCCCAACTTTGCTGCTACAACGTACTCTGCTTCACCGGAATGATTGGGCCACAATGGTCTGCTTCTTGCTGACCCAGAGAATTGTCGCTTTTGAAACAAGGGTGTATCCTCCTGAGACACTTTTACAGTCATCTTTGAGGGATGCCCAGCTGGCATCACTATAGGAAATCATCTGAAAACCTGCATCATGACACTAATACAAACCATAATCCGTTGTTAGTTGAAGATATTGCAAAATTTGTTTTGCAATCTTCCAGTGTGTCGAGACAGAATTCATGCAAAATTGGCTCATTCAAAATACTGCATAGGCAATGTCAGGGCGTGTATTGTCAGCAAGATACATCAGCAATCCTATTAGCTTTCTGTAAGGCGTGAGCTACATCAATTCTCTCTCTGTCTCAGTCCTCGAACAATTTTCGTTCGTCAGCACCGTTCCTACAAGCATTGGAGTATTCGCTCCTTTTCAATTCAGCATCCCAAAATCCCCTAGTATTTTCTGGGTATATCTGGATTGATGAAGGTATAGCTTACCTCTCTCATAGTTCCTTTCAATTTGTAAGCCAAGGTAACACTTGGCTTTTCCCAGATCCACAATCTTGAAATGTTTCAAGATGTTTGTCTTCACTTCAGCAATCAGCTTCTCACTCTTGCAGAGCATCAAAGTGTCATCCACATACACAACCACAATGATAATCTTCCCATCTGTGATTCTCACATACACATTGGTATCAGCCATCAATGGCTTGAATCCCAATGATTTGAGGGCTTGATCTTTCTTTTTGTACCTGGGGGTTGATCCATTTAGACCTCCTCGTCTAACTCACCATGCAAGAAGGCTATCTTCTCGTCTGCAATGTGGATCCTGAGGTCATAAGCAGCTGCATATACAAATAACAAACATAGGGACAAATGTTTGATGACAGGAGAGAAGGTCTTAGAGTAGTCAATACCATATCTCTGAGAGAATGCCTTGTATTTTGAGACATCCCCATATGGCCCATACTTGAGCTTGTAAACCCATTTGCATTTGACAGCCTTTCGCTTATCTGGTAATGGCTAAAACGTCCATATTTGATTCTTTCTCATGGACTCCATCTCCTTGTTCATGGCTTGGATCCATTTGTCCTTCTTTGAACATTCAATTGCCTCCTCGAATGTCTGTGGTTCGCCACTGAATCCACAGAATTCTTCTGATGTGAAAACAGAGCTGCTTGACACATATCTTGTTGGCGTTCTTCGTGGTCTTGTCGACCTTCTAGGAGGTCCTCCTAGGACAGCAATGACTTTGCCTTTGTCTGTTCTTCTAGGTCCAGAACCATCTTGGTTTACAGGAACTGTAGCAGCAGGTTGCCTCTCAAATCTTTCATCTTCTGATTCGTCACTCGAATGCGAAGTGACTCAAAAATTTTCGTTTTCATGTTCGTCTTCTGCTCCCTCTATTGCTGGTGGCAGATCATAGTACTATCTTTTCAGAACTTTGTAGCTGACAAGATCATCATTGGCCATTGTCCTGCTCTCATCGAATCTGATATCTCTCACTATCTTCACAGTGTTCGTGTCTGGCATGTAGACTCTGTAGTATGACAAATTGTTGTCATAACCTACCAAAAATCCCTGTTCAACTTTCTTGTCAAGCTTCTTTTGAAGCTTATCAGGGATATGTGCATAAGCTACACAGCCAAAGATTTTGTTGTGAGACAGGTTGGGCTTTCTACCCCATCATAATTCGTGTGGTGTCGCGTGAGGGACACTAGACTTCCCTGTCATGTTCTGGATGTATGCAGCTGTAACTACTGCTTCAGCCCACAGTACCCTTGGAGCTTTCGAGTAGGCCATCATCCATCTGACAACTTCCATCAGGGTCCTATTCTTCCTCTCTGCAACACTGTTGTGCTGCGGTGTCTAGGCTGCAGTCCTTCTGTGAATGATGCCATGATCATTGCAAAAGTCAGTGAAGCGATTCGAGATGTATTTGCCACCTTGATCTATCCTGATCTGCTTCCTTTTTGCCAGTGCATCTCTCTGCCCAATTCACATACTTTGTGAATTTATCAAGTGCTTCTGATTTATTCTGAATAAAATACACTCTGACGAATTTACTATAATCATCAATGAAGGCTATGTAATATTTTGAGCCTCCTACTAAGATCACATTGAAAGGCCCATAGATGTCAGAATGCACTAACTCCAGAATCTTAGTCATTCTGTAGGAGTCTTTGACAAAGGGAGTGCTGGACATCTTATTCTTCAGGAATGCATCACTGGTGGTCGAATTGTTCGCATTCGAGATGCTGACCCCTGTTATTGCTCCATGATGATTGGCTTGGTAAAGTGCCATCGAATTCATGTGGCATAGTCTCCTGTGCCACAGAGTGTCTGGCGAATCATCATGAGTCTGATGCATCTGATCTGTAGGCAGGCGTACCTTCAGGTGATATAGATTACCTTTTCTTCTGCCTTGAGTGACCAAGGTACTGATACTGGCATAAATAACATTGCATGCTTTATCAGAAAATGTCACACGCATTTTAGCATCAGCTATCCTTGTCATAGAAAGCAAGTCCTGCTGCAGTGTAGGCATGAACAGAACGTCTTCGAGTCGTCTGTCTCTGCCATTCATGTTGAGCCAGAGTAAACCAATACCGTTCACTTGATATTTGGATCCATCTCCAAGAACAATGAATCTTGAAGGATCAGCACTTCTGAAATCAGACATAATTCGTCACGATGTCATGAATGTGAGATAGCTCCCGAATCTAGGATCACTTCTTGTGTGTCAGGCATTGACACTGCACACACATCTGCACAAATGTAGGCGGTTGAACAATTTCTGTTCAATCTCTCTTCGTCCATTTTTGCGATCTCAAGCTCCTCAACATAGGACGTTACTGTTCTCCGATCAAGTGTGAGACTATCTTCGATGGATGAATATAGTAAGGCTATTGCCTTGTCATTTTTTTCTTTCCACTCGCGTAGCTCTTTGCCTGATGTCGTAGGCATCTCCTCTATGCCATCCACCCAGGAGAAGAGTCCTTCACCCTTTAGTATCAACGATGTCTTAACTTTCCAGACTAGAAAGTTAGATCCTGAAGAATCCAGAACTGTAAAGATCTTTCTCTGTATGCTGCTGATTGAAGCCATTGCTTCTTGAATTCGTGTTCACTTGTTGATGGTTGATTGTTTGAATGCTCAACCCCTTGATCTGATTGCCTTTGGCTATGTCAGACTTTGACAAGGTGGGCTCTGATACCATTGATGATAAGAAAATGCACCCAGAAAGATGCACAAATTATAGCCAAAACCACTTTGGCGACAAACTGACAGAATTAAATCACGAACAATTCGCGAAACTTTTCATGACACTCGAATTGTTTCTGTTTGAGTTGGATCAATCAGGCTCTATAACGCAACCAAACGAAACGAAACGAAACGAGACGAAGCAAAGCAAAACTTGCACTGACATTGGTTCATGCTGGAAGCACAGATCGCAAAACTACGTGGAACGAAACGAAGTGAAATAATTCGCGACAAGATCAATCAAGCAATCAAGCTCTGTAACGAGACGAGACGAAACATGACGAAATGAAACGACGAAACAAAACCTAGGTGAGCCTCCGAGATTGATTTATCCTTATTGCCAGGTGATCGCGAAGCGAAACGAAATGTAACACGAAACGAAAGGATTCGCGAACAGGATCAGTTCGTCAGATATTCAAATGTGACCACTGGTCACTGCTGGCTGTATCACTCCTACAATCCTTCAAAGAGTAGTAAGGCATAGCTGATCTACGTTAACAAATTAATGCAGCATTCAATGAAATCAAACCAATATGTGAAATTAGAATGAACAAGCGAATCAGACACACGAATAGTAGCAGGCTAATTTACATACAAAATCATGCAATCATCTAGAATAATGATGTGCACAACAACTACAAAATTATCTATTGATTTTTCTGAT
Organism: Diphasiastrum complanatum; assembly: GCA_029204225.1. NCBI lineage: Eukaryota > Viridiplantae > Streptophyta > Lycopodiopsida > Lycopodiales > Lycopodiaceae > Diphasiastrum > Diphasiastrum complanatum. Next base: position 53,664,935 of record CM055095.1, read on the forward strand.
TCTTTCAAATACTGCATGCAGATCCACGCAGTGTGTTGGCGTGAGAGAAATACAGTTCTCTCATGAATTCGAGTCTCGCTTACTAGCGGACCTTGGATCTATAGATCATATTACAGAATTATCTCGCATGTAGGCAGATTCGTATCTGTGTTTTTTGTCTGCTAGCAATTGTTATGCTTACTAGCATTATACTTCAAACTTGTTGTAATGTGCATCAATCAGAAAGTATATAGTTCATGAACAATTTCATATCGCATTCTTGTAACTTACAGATTAGAAAGATTAAACATCTAGAACTAATTCGCGAATTGTAAGAGAGGTAGATTAGCCACGATCTAAAACTCTTCTGATAATGTCATGATATCAGATCAGATATCTGTATCCAATGGTACTTGGATGATCTTCTTGATCAATTGAGGAGCATGACTGATTTCGTGTCGTGTCATGTCCTGTCGCCATTTGTCAAAGATTTAGATTTGAGAGCTAGCAAAGCTTTGGCATTAGAAACAAAATGTTTCTTCAGAGAGAATCGGTTGAACATCAATGTGAGCTAGGCATAGCAGCCGATGTCCAAGAATGCTCTAGTAGGCGAGACTATCTGATGTAATTCATGAGAGACATAGTATCTCTTGCGCCGACGCGCTGGTGGGTGGGTTTGTCACACAGTGCTCAAAAAAAGATCATTGATAATATAGTACTTGTTATGCACATGTTTTTCTTTATCGCGAATGATATCGAATGTTTTGATGTTTGATCGTTGTCAGTACATGTTCAATTGTTTATTCTTGTTCTGCACACTGGCGCTTTTTGTTGAATGCTTAAACAAATTAAAAACGTAGGTCAACAGTGTCTATCTACACTCTAGAAGATTGTAGATCTGATCTAGCGGCAGTAGCCACCAATCAAAATCGAATTCTATCCAAGTACAATGAACCTATTCTTCGTGCTAAGATACACATCAGTTGTATCAGAGCAATCGAGGTTCAAAGAGAAGAAAGTGTGAGCATGAATCCTTTCGGTTTCATTTTGTGCAACATTGCCCCATCCTCGACTTTTCAGCATCTACTAAAGTCATCAATGCAAGTCACAAACATCTTTGCTCCTCCATTACTCAAAGAACTAGTACAATGTACATCCAAATGTACTAAATGAGAAGGCATCTTATATCTTGAGCTAGATCTAGAATTAGACAACCTGTGTGACTTTAACATTGAACAAAGCTCACCAACTTGCTTCTTTGTCTTCAAACCACCATGGTTAGAACCAACAAATCCATCAAGTTTGTAGAGCTCACCTTGTCTCTTGCCTTGAGCAATCAAGACTCCATTCCTTTTGATCAAGCAAGAATCACCAACAAATTCCACTTTGTCTTAGTAATGGAAGTGTTGAACAAAACATTCTTCCTATTTGTAGATGCGAGCAAGATAGGAATAGTACCAATGCCCTTGATAACAACTTTACCATCATTGGCCATGTTGATGGCCTTTTTTCTCTCCTTCATAAGTCACCAAAGAAGTAAAGTACTCTTTGTAACATGTCATATGAAAGCTTGCTCTACTATCAATCCACCATGGATAAATATCTCCATCATTGGTTAGCAAACAAGAAGACATAAAAAAAACATCTCTCTCCTCCACACCTACAACAATATCTATCAAATCATTCATCTTTAGCAAAGACTTCATCCTCACCTTCCAAGTTGAATAATTTGTTGAAGTAAGCCTATCATTGCCTTCCAACATGAAGCCACTTGAGATTGCCATATTGGAATGATTCGATCTTCTCTTTTAACCTATTCCAATGCATTAAGCACTCTCTTGAGAATCAACAAATGAAACTCAAGAAGAAATCACAAAGATATGGAAACAATCTAGCCTCTCCTTTTTCTCTTTCGAGTAAATCCTAGCACATAGAATCTTGATTTCTTGATCACAATAGATCTAAACACAATATGATGAAATTTTGCCAAAACCTAAGATTGAAAACACTCTTGAAAAAGTCTAGCAACTTAAAATCATGAGATTCTATCAACTTTAGGGTTTCACTAAAAATGCAAAATACTGAATCAAGCAAAATCTACATGCAAAAACTAGAATCTAGATATCTCATCTAATAGAATGTACCACCCACAATCACAAGCAATTTTTGTCTCCACATTCAAATAAGTGGTTTGAAAAATTGGCCATCTACAATTATTTTGACCTAAAATGATTTTAATATCACAAAGATCCAAACTCTATACTTGAAACTACGAGATTTGACCTAGAAACACTTCCAAATCCACAGAGAATTTATGGTGCCCTCAAATCCACCTCTACATTTGAAAAATCCACTAACTTTGGCCTGAAACCTGCTCTAATACCATGTGAAAAATCAAAGATCAAAACACATTTATTTCTTCAATGATCTTTAGCCAAATTTGGTTGCACATCTAGAAATAGCTAGAAGATAGAAATCACTACTTTATGCATGTTAGAACTTCAAAATGCACAAAGATCTGATCATAAACAGTTAGATATGACTTAGTATTGTCCCTGTCCATACATCAACTGTACATTATTGTACTTCACACGTGTGAAAGCTAGATCAACCATGAAATCAACATTCTACACATAGAAACTCAAGATATCAATAGAGAAACACATGAGATTGACATAGAAACACAAGAGATGAATTATTCACAAATAAAGAAGGTTTTATGATTATTTCTCCATGAAGGTACAACTATTTATAGCTTCCAAAATCTCATATGGCCACTTGCCCCAAACTTGACCTATTTTGGAAACTTCTAGATACTTCATCAAAAACCTAGAAATTCTAGTCTAGATGCAATGTACCAAAATTAGCCAATTAGAATGGGTCCAAATCTGACCTCGTCCACTTATTTACTTGCCAAAAATAGTACAAACACTATTTAGGCCTTTATTGAAAAATATGAAACTATCTCTAAGTTGAGATTTCATTTTGGCCTCCAAAAATGCCAATGAACTAACAAACTAGTTGACAATTTGTTATGTCCATGTCTTGTAATAATTCCTAACATGGATAGATGGTAACTCTAGTTTTATGTGGTTATTAGTTATGGTATGTCATTCCAAGTAATTAATAATCATACGAGGGCCCAGACATATAATTGGACATAGGAGCACTTGCATGGTGTATGACTGTTATAATGCAAGAATAGGAGATCAATAGCTTATAGAGGTTGCATGGGGATCCTAAGGGGAATATTCTCTCCTCTTGGAGAGAATACATACCATGGAAACTCGCCCATCTCCCTATTGGAATTTCAAATTCTTGAGCCAAGTTTTCTCTCCTCTCTTGTATTCATTCACTGTGGCTTGGGGGTGAAGTGGTTAGGGTATTTACTAGCCTTTTCATATTGGTTGGGTGTTTTATGATCCACATGTTTCCTTCTGGTTTGCATGTGACAGGATTCTTGATGATCATCACTTGGCGATCATTATAGTGATATTCGAGCTTGGATCTGCCATCCAACATGTAGCCACTTGAGGTTGCCATGTTGCAATTATTTGATCTTCACTTTGAACATGTTGAATGCACAAAGAACTCCAGTGAAACCAATAAATGAAACTCAAGGAGAATCACAAAGATATGGAACATTCTATCCTCTCCTTTTTCTCTTCTTTCTAGAAATTCCTAGCACATAGAACCTTGATTTCTTGATCACAATAGATCTAAACACAATATGATGAACTTTTGCTAACACCTAAGATAGAAATCTACTCTTGAATAGTCCAGCAACTGAAAATCAAGAGATCATACCAAAATTAGGGTTTCTTAAAAAATGCAAAATATTGAATCAAGAAGAATCTAGATGCAAAAGCTAGAATCTTGATATGACATCTACTAGAATGTATGATTTTCTACCATAGGCAATTTTTGTCTACAAATTCCAATGAATGGATTCAAAAATCAGCCTACTACAAGTGATTTGACCTAAATGGTAATAGGATCACAAAGATCCACTTTCTATGCTTCCAACAACTTGATTTGAGTGTGTAGAGCCTCCAAATCCACAAAGAATTTATAGCACCCTCAAATCCACCACTAGAAATGGTTGAATCTACAAATTTGACCTGCAACCTGCTTTGATACCATGTGAAAAATTTTGATCCAAAATGCACTTAATGAATCTTTGATCTTGGGTCAATTTCATCAGCACATCTAGAACTAGTTAAAATATAGAAATCAACAATTTTAGCATGCTAGTCTTGCATAAATCACATAGATTTGATCATGAACATAAAAATATAGTAAGTTATTGTCCCTGTTTGTACAACAACAACAGCCTACTTTCCTTCACACGTGTGGATTCAAGATCTACAAGAAAATCAACATTCTACACAGAGAAACTCAAGATACATGAAAAAATGACATGAGATGGACATAGAATCAACAAAGATGAGATCTCCATGCAAATGATCAACTAATGAATAACATATGATCATGTTATCCACACAGGTATAGCTATTTAGAGCAGCCAATATGTCATTTGGCCCTAATCTCCAACTATGCCCTAAAATGGCAACTTCTAGGTACTTAACCAAAAACCTAGAAAAACTAGTCCAAATGCAATGTACATAATTTAACCAATTAGAATGGTTCTAGAATTGACCTTATCCACTTAGATACTTGCTAAAGATAGTAATAACACTAAATAGCTGCCAATATGTCATTTGGCCCTGTTCTCCAACGATGCCCTAAAATGACAACTTCTAGGTACTTAACCAAAAACCTAGAAAAACTAGTCCAAATGCAATGTACCAAATTTAATTAATTAGAATGGGTCCAAACTCAGTCTCATCCACTTAGCTACTTGCTAAGAATAGTAATAACACTATTTAGAGCTTTATTGACATTTACAAAACGAACTCTAAGCTGAGATTTCACTTTAGCTTCCAAAATTGCCAAATAAAATGTCGAAACTAGTTGACAATTTTCACAATTGTTGGGGATAAGCATGCTCAATGGAAAAAGTATTTACCATTGTTGAAGTTTTCTTATGATAGCAAGAGAAATGTAAGTACTAAAATGAGTTCTTTCAAGCTTCATTATGGTCTTAGGCCAACTCGTCCTATTACAGTAGGAATTTCTCAAAAAGTGCCTAGTGCTACTTTCTAACTCAAACGAATGAAATGCTTGAGTTAGCAAAAGTTAATGTCAAGAAAGTGATGGATCAAGCTCTGTCCTACGTTGATTAGCATCATGTGTCTAGAGAATCTGTGGTAGGAGACATGGTGTTTCTCCAAGTACCCAAGGACTCTAAGTTCCTTAAGAAAGTAAAATGTTACAAGTTATCCCCGCGTTATTTTGGACGTCGGAAAGTTGTTAAAAGAATTACTTTGGTTTCTTATAAGTTAGGTTTGCGTGAAACTTGTAAAGTGGATCTTGTATGTCATGTTTCTATATTGAAATGAGTTTCACATAATGGCAATACCTAGTTGTCATCGGATTTGTTTGCATTCCAGGAGCAAGGAGAAGTAACAAATGGGCCAACAAAGATATTGGATTGGTGGGAGAGGCACTTATCCAACCATTTGATCCATGAGTACTTGATTGCCTACCACTTTTTGATGGTACATGGGAGACCAAACACAGTCTACATGCATAGTGCCCTAGATTCACCATCATGGACAATGTTACTTGAGAGGGAAAGAGATGTTACAGCTTTTATTCATGTCCCGTTGTTTACTATTTCATGTACATATGTACTTTTCGATAAATACATAAATGGCTAAGTCACTAGCTTATGGTAACCTTTGTAATAGAAATATATCTTTAGAGATTCTGAGTGTTATGTCCATGTCCAATATAAGAGATTCAGAACAATTTCTAACATGGATAGCCGGTCACTCCAATGTATAAGGTTATTAGTTATGCCTCATCAATCTGGGCTTGGCTCCTCTAGTAACTTCTATTCTAAGTATGAATTTAAGAAGTCCTAGATCTACCATCTTGAATTCACTAGACAAAGAAACTTTAGCATTTCTTATGCCTTCACCATCATTTCCTGTCAATATGATATCATCAACATAAAGTACTAAAATGATGATCTTTCCATCATTACATTTGATGTACAAAGAAGGCTCATAAGAGCTAATCACAAAGCCAAGAGAGTAGAGAAAGTCATGCAACCTAGAGTACCAAGCTCTAGGTGCTTGCTTCAAGCCATATAGGCTCTTCCTTAAGTGGCAAACCTTGTCCTCCTCACCATCCTTGATGAAGCCCTTGGGTTGCAACATGTATATTTCCTCCTCCAAGTAGCCATTCAAGAAAGCATTTGTCACATCCATTTGATAGAGATTCCACTTGAATAAAGTAGCAATACAAATGATCAATCTAATGGTTACAGGCTTTGCTACAGGAGCAAATGTTTCTTCATAATATATGCCTTTAGTTTGAAGAAACCCCTTAGCAACCAATCTAGCTTTGTACTTACTTATAGATCCATCTTGACTGTACTTTAATCTATAGATCCACTCACATGCAAGTGGATTCTTCCCATATGGAAGATGTACAAGATTCCAAGTCTGATTATCTATCAAAGCATCAAACTCTACTTGCATTGCTCACATACATTAAAGCACCTCCATTACTTTCATGAGAAAAAACATGTACATCCGAATGGATTAGATCTAAAGGTGAGGTAGATCTTGTTAAAGATCTCTTATAGGAGGTCTTGTGTGACTTTGCAAGGCCACATGCCTACACACTTTGCCACACTTCTTGAAAGCTTTTGGTAGGCCGAGAGCTAGTTCCTTTGATGCCGTGGATTCCATTGATTGAAGATTAGGATGGCCCAATCTTTTGTGCCAAAGTTCCACTTGAGTCACACTTTCAATAGCCACATTAGCATCCAACTTAAAGAGACTTCCTTGCTTAATGCCACTAGCTATGCACTTATCATTTTTCAAGATGGAATACACTCCATTCTTGAAATGTACATCTAGCATTAGAGGAGTTTTGAGCTCCAAAAAGACCCTTTAAATATTCGTGCAAGATGTAGTTTATATTATTAAAATACTATAACACTAATAGTTTTGACTTGCCATAACTTTTTAATCGTAGCTCAAAAGTATGTCGTGTAACATATCATTGGAAAGCCCTTGTCGAGCGCTTTCTAATGCACCAAACTTCGTTGAATTCAAACTTATCACTAAAAAGTTATGCCATTTTTAGTGTGAATCAAAATGTCGACTCAAAAAGTTACGTTACGTAGATTTCAAATTTGAGTGTTTTGATTGGTCCATGTGTAAGAAAAAATTGAGAAAAAATATAAAAAGAATCTTTACAAAGGGTCTTTTTTGGATTTAGAACTCCTCTAATGTCCATTGTCCATTAATTGACCAACACTAAGCAAGTTTTTTGTAATGGATGGAACATACAAAACATTATCAAGATCTATCCTCTTAGATGATTCTAAGCATAGTGGAATAGATCCTATGCCACATTCTTGATCACTAGCAGTGTAGATCAATTTCTTAGAATCATTACAAGAAAGTAGATTAGAAAAATAATGCTTGTTGAATGACATGTGGGAACTAGCCCCACTATCAATCCACCATGTCTCTTGGCTTGATGTTGTTGTAGATGCTACCATCAAGGATGTGTTGAAGCCATCCTCTCCTCCCCTTGTGCAAGATTGTCTTGATCTTCACTCCCTTGTGCATTCTTCTTCTTATAACATTCGGAAGCAAAGTGTCATTTCTTCCCACAAAAGAAACACTTTAGCTTGGCTTTGTTCTTTTGCTTCCCTTTGGAGGTAGATCCTACATCCTTTGCCTCGGCCTCCTTGCCTTGGATCTTCTTGAAAGGATGAGTCTTATTTTTGCCTTTAGATGTGAAGTTTGCTTTCTCATCACCATTATGTAGTGATAAGGACCTCATTCTTGTTTTGAGGTGTAAAAGCCTACTCTCCTCGGCCACAAGAACATTATGCAATTTTTCAATTGATGGAAGTTGGTGTTGAATAGCAAAAGATTGAACTAGATTAGAGAACTCATCTCCTAATCCATGTTTTTGGAAGTTTAAGTGTGAAATCGATTTGGGTCGAATTTCTGACTGAATCGGAGTTTTACTAAGGTCAGATTTCCACTGGATCGGAATTTTTAGATCTGATCCGATCCGATCCAATCCAGAGTAGAAAAATTATTCGAATCCGAGAATAGTAGCTACAGCAGTTGTGATAGCTAAACGGTAATCTATAGTCGCAAGACTATAAAGAGCCATTGTACTCCTGATTTTAATAAGGATAGTTTTGTAAGCAAATACTTTGGCGCTTATGTGTATGAGTGATTGTGCATATTTGCTCTTTAAACGATCGAATGTGTTTGTTGCTCACTATTTTTTTCAGAGTTCTGCATAGATATGTAACCTTTGTCTCTTTCAAGTAAATGATGAATGTTTGGTAAAGATTGATTGATGGCCTATTGAGATAGTTCAAATCCAAACCATATTGAAGCATAGGTCTGAATCGATTCATAATAGTACAATTGTGCTTTTGGTCAGATATGAGAAGTAGGATGAGAAAGGTTGTTTGATTCCCCGAGTCATTTTGCATAGTGCTTAGCTACTGAGTCAGAACTGGACGAAGCATAATCTTGGAACTTGTGGTTATTCTGGTCATGTGTCTAGTGACTGTTAGTCGCACAATCCAATTATGGTCATGCATGGCAATGTATGGGAGAAAACCATTATCAATAATCTGTCAGTATTAGTGAGATCATTGTTTAATATTGAAAAGGCTGTACTGGCTGCCTAAATTAAATATCCATTGATAACCAGTTATTTATCTTTTACACAGAATGACAATTTCCATGAGTATAATGTCATTAATTCTCTCTTTACGGGGAACGACATCTTATACACTATATTAAATACCTTAAAACGCAATTTGGTGTGTCACGACACCGATGAAGAGAAGGAGGCCATGCAACAGACTTCTTACAGGAGGCTAATTGGATCGTTGATGTATCTAGAAGATAACACGCATTCCAGTATTACTTATGTCATGTTTAGGATGAGCCAATTCAATGTGAACCCATGTCTTATACACTAGAAAAATGCGAAGTGAATCCTATAGTAACTTCAAAAAATGAAAGATTTCGAATTGTGTTACTCCCGTGATGTCGGATTTCAATTACACTCCTACAGCAAGTTGGGCATCACTCAAGGACGATTGTAAAAGTGTCTCAAGAGGGTGCACCATCGCAACAAAGGCATCCATTCTCTAGGTTAGCAAGAAGCGGACCATCACCACTCAGTCATCCTGCGAAGTAGAATATGTCGTAGCCGCCAAGATGGCCAATGAGATCATATGGCTCAGACAATTCCTCGACGGATTGGCTGAAACCACCAACGAGCCTCTAATTCTACAAATGGACAATACATCTGCCATACACTTGATGAAGGATCCCGTGTTTCATTCAAGGACAAAATACATTGCAATCAAATATCATTTGGTAAGGACCTAGTCGAGAAGAACGAATTGAGAAATGCACCCAAAAAGATATACAAATTCTAGCCAAAAACACTCTGGTGACAAATTGACAAAATTAAATCACAAATGATTAGCGAAATTTTTCGCGACACTCGAATTTTTTCGGTTCGAGTTGGATCAATCAGGCTCTATAACGCAACCAAACGAAATGAAACGAATTCTAAATGAAAACAAAACGAGATGAAGCGAAGCGAAACTTGCATTGACATTGATTCATGCTGGAAGCATAGATCACAAAACTACGTGGAACGAAACAAAGTGAAATAACTCGCGACAAGATCAATCAAGCAATCAAGCTCTGTAACGAGACAAGACGAGACAAGACGAAATAGGACGAAATGAAACGAAACGAAACGAAACTTAGGTGGGCCTATGAGATTAATTTATCCTTATTGCCAAGTGATCACGAAGCAAAGCGAAGAGAAGCACGAAGCGAAAGGATTCGCAAACAAGATCAGTTCGTCAGGAATTTAGATGTGGCCACTGGTCACTGCCGGCTGTATCACTCCTACAATCCTTCAGAGAATAGTCAGGCATAGCTGATCTACTTTAATAAATTAATGCAGCATTCAACGAAATCAAACCAAGATGCGGAATTAGAATGAATAACCGAATCAGACACACGAATAGTAGCAGACTAATCTACATACAAGTTCATGCAATCAAGAATAATAATGTGCACAACAACTACAAAATTATCTATTGATTTTTCTGATTCTTTTAAGCACTACATGCAGATCCACGTAGTGCGTTGGCGTGAGAGAAATACAGTTCTCTCACAAATTTGAGTCTCGCTTACTAGCGGACCTTGGATTTACAGATCCTATTACAGAATTATCTCGCACGCAGGCGGATTCGTATTTTGTGCTTTTCATCTGCTAACAATTGTCTTGCTTACTAGCATTAGACTTCAAAATTGCTGTAATGTGCACCAATCAGAAAGTATATAGTTCGCTATCAATTTCATGTGTAAGTTACAAAGATTAAACATCTAGAACTAATTCGCAAATTACAAGAGTGGCAGATTAGCCACGATCTAAAACTCTTCTGATGATGTCATGATATCATATCAGATATTTGTACCCAATGGTACTTGGATGATCTTCTTGATCAATTGAGGAGCACACTGATTTCGTGTCATGTCGTGTCGTGTCGCCATTTGTCAAAGGTTCAGATTTGAAAGCTAACAAAGCTTTGGCATTAGAAACAAAATGTTTCTTTAGCTCCCTCTCAAAGCATGATAGCTTGACGATTCCAAGGTTGCTTCTCTATCTCTCGAATAGACCTTTGTCAAGGCCCTTTGTGAAAATGTTAGCAACCATGTCTTCCATTCCAATGAATGTTAAAAATATCACTTCCAACTTGATGTACCTTGTAGATCTCAAGTTAATTGATCTTGATAGGATTTCACACGTGTGGAGTCTGTTCCCACATGTGAAAGAATGTACATAAGTCACTTTTATAAATTTATATTGATTTTAGCTTGATCTACACTAGTGTGAAATTGACCTTTGAGTTGAGAAAGAGTCTCAAGTTGTCCAAGAACAACTAAAATACAAGAAGAGGGTTAGATTAGCCCTACATTGCTTAAAGTTAAATATAAGCAATGACCTCTTGAAGGAGGTGGCTTCTTCTACCACATCAAAAGAGGCTTGGGATTCACTAAAGAGCATTTATGAATCCAATAACACTTCAAGAGTGCTTATGCTATGAAACTTGATCTTGCAAAGCATGAGGGGAAGTGGAGAAAATGGACAAGAGTATGTCCTAAGGATAAAATCTTTGAACAAAGAATTGGGATCTATAGGAGAGAAGATCCAAGACAATGAACTAGTATACTTCAAAAAAGCGACTATATATAATCAAAGTTTTAGAAAAATAAAAACCTAAAAAACTGTCATGTGACTGAAACATGTTGTCACATGTCCTCTCCCTCAGATCCATTAGGGCCCTCTCATGTTGACTCTGTTAAATAGGTCTGACCAGCCAACATCTCTATATACTTCTCCTCTGAGTAGGCAGAATTCTTCCAGTGTTTACAGGTCTGCTTGTGCATCCCCTGTACAAAAACTCACACTCAATGTTACAAAAAAAATGCCATTCATAGGCATCACATCTATCTTGTACTGTAAGTTCAGCATACATCCCTGCTTTTCGATGCCCTAAAATCTTCATTTTGTGTGTCCTCGGATTGACTTCCTCCTCTTTTTCTGGGTAAATGTAAAGTTAATTTCCTTTGTGATGGGCAAGTAGTGCATCCTAGAATACATTAATGGAACACTTAGCAAAGTTCTGCCCACAAATCCTGCTAAGTCAAGGATTCGATAAGCTGTTCATAAACAATGGGCTGGGTATTTATCTCTCTTAGTTATACATTCTAACATTATCTTTCCACTTAATGTACAGAGCCCACAATTCAGGATAATAGTAATTGATTTGTCTGTCAATTCCGGATTTCTTAAAGATGGCTTCAACATCCAATATCTTTTCATTTTGAGAACAAGCAAATCGAAGGAAATGGTGCTCCTTAAATCGGTATCTGATTCTGTAATGAAAGTTAATTCTTTAGTTCGCAGATACTCCAAAGCAAATAATGAAGAATTTCCTATCAAAATCTCTATCAGCCCTGGTTTTTCTACTACAAAAAAACCTTATAAAATTTTCCAAGAAAGACATCCTTTTTTTTCCAAGGTTAGGGTTGCCCATAGTGGCATGAAGTCTTCAGTTCTCCAGATTTCATTCCAATCTTTATTATTATATCCTTTCAGCCCAGGCATAAAAGCATATTCTATCATCCACAATTGCTCAATGTTTCTGAACTGAGACATATAAATAAAAAAAAAAATTGAAATGAAAAAATTCTGTCATAAGCACTTGATTGGGTTCAGGTCTCGGCCGTATCTCTTTCCTTCTTCTCTTCCTTCTCTGCCTTTGAGTATTCACTCTCGTGAATTGAATGATCAATAAAATGGTCATTCTTAGAATCGAATTCTGATAATAACTCCACAATCTGCCCTTCTTGATTCCACATCACTGGTTTGGCCTGAGTCAGATATTTCAAGCGTTCTTCCAACTCTTGAACTCGTCCGTGATCCAAGGGATTGGTACACTCAATTTATCCTTCTGGATCGCTTTTTCTTTCTCAGCAGCTTCAGGTTCAATGCCCGAGCTTAAAGAGTCATCTTCCTCATCTTCTTTGAATAAAGCGGATGACAAGGCTTCGTTTTCTTCTTGCAAGGGGGCCAATAGCTTTGTCTTTATAATTTCAATTGTGTCAGCTCGGTATTTTTCAAACTTAGTCCTGTTCATCGACATAGTTCCCTTCTCCGTAGTTAGGATATCCACAAAAATTTTCAAGCTTTGATTTTCAATTTGTGCCTGCAACAGCTCTCCTTTATACAACAGCCTCTCCGCTTGATAAGTTTGTGCCACCGTATGCTTGAGCTTAATATCATCAAGCTCTTTCTGTAATTTTGAATTTTGATTTTTCAAAGTGAAATTTTCACTTTGCTCCGTCAGCAGTTGGTTCTTCTTGCTCGCAACATCACTCCTCAATTCTTCGACCTCCCGCAACAACTAAACTTTCTACAAATCTTTTTTTCTTATTAATTGCAGTTGTACTTCATCATTAGTCTTTAAATCATTTATTTCAGCATCCTTCGAGTTCATCAGCAGCATTAATTCTGGCACTTTAGCAGCATCAACAGATAATTAAAAAATCAACTCTTGTTGATATTCTATTCGATTCTGCAATCTACTGAGCTCGTACCTTTTCTTTTTTCTAGTTTTAATATATTCAATCAAACTCCCAGTATTTGTCAGGATTGTCTGCAGCGTTAGATAAATTGTTGTAGAAACTAAGTCTGACAGATCAAACTTTAGGATTTCGGTATCAATAGACTTATGGTCCAATTTTTCGGCTAAGATTTCTTCGACAATTGGAGGTCTTCTTCGCACACATGTTTCTCGACGTCATCTTCAAGAGTTTCCTTCTGGAAGTTAGGGCTTTGAGCCATTTCCTCTTCCTCTTCAATCATAGTAGCAGTAGCTCAATGGTCTCCCAATAGGTCTTCAAGCAACTGTTGGGAGTCATCAGCATCCATCGCCTCAGCTTGTAATTTTAGTCTCCTCCCGCAGTTAGATGTGTTGTACTTGTTTCAGCAACATCTTCAAACATATGTTCCACAATCTGGGTGACCGTTGTTGTCATTAGTCCTGTTTCTTCTTTATTCAACAAATTCAAGTGTGCAGCCAGATGGCTCAATTAAGCTCCTCACAGTCTAATATTCTGAGACTTTTTCAGAGCTTTGATATATATTTGATACGATATTGTTGCAAAATCGACTGGCTCTTCATCAGATGATTGGAGTAGGTAGCCTAAATTTGAAGCTGATATAGTGGCATTTTTGTCAGTGCCAAATATAATGTCGCACATCTATTTGACAAACCCTATGGTGGCAGGATCCTTTAGGTAGCTGACCTTGTAGCCTTTCATTTTCTGATAGATAGAATCCTCGCCCTCAGACAAGTCGAACCATTTTTTCAATAGCGCCAAATCCATTATCTTTTTCGCTTTCTTGATAGAACCTACAGTTGGTAACTCAAAACATTCCACAAAATCTCCTTTGTTCAGCTCAACAACTCTATGACGCACTGAAAAGTAACACACATTTTCTTTGATCCTGACACTATCTGCCATCTCATTACAAATCTCAATAAGTAAGAGCGAATTGTCTTTGTATTTGATTGTATTCAATTTAAACAATTTTGCTCCAACTTTCGGGATTTCGGCTCTAGCCTTCCATACTCTAGTGGATGCTATTTTATTTGTAAAATGGAGATAGAAAATTTCGCAATAGAATCAGAGAATTAAGGAGTCAGAAAACTGCTCGAGGAATACGCTATGGCGAAGTGAAAAAGTGATTGATATGACAAGTAAATGAGACATAAACCACTCTTAAATTGGATGATGCCAACCAAAGACGGAGGATATTGTCATTGTAATAACCATCGAAAAAATTAATAGGGGGCATAATAACTGGAAAATATGAAAGATCGATTTTTTTTTTCAAAGGATCGAAATTATCAAGCTTCGAAATTTTCTAGGCATATTCAACTCTAGATCGAATCGAATCGGGTCGGATATATCCGGGCAGGTCCGTGACCCTAGATCGGTTCGGATCAGGTCAAATAAAAATTCGATACTAATGAATAATAAGGACATGTTTTTGACCTTAACAAATACATCCTAAAAACAAATTCTAACACTTATAAAATATCTCTCATCCCTCTCAAATAGGGAAATGTCCTCGTTGACTGAGAAGAGGATAAAAATATAAAAAATATAAAATAAAAATAAAAGAGAAGATAAAACTATATAAAAACAATAAATATTCTCTTGGAAAGGCATAGATTTGAAATTGCTTACGTAAAACCAAGAGTTTCAACTAGCTAGATCGAATTATTGGAAAATGCTTCAATGACTTTATAAAGCCTCATCCATCTTGTATGTAATTTTCTAGAAAATTTTATATGTCTATTGTCATAAAAAAAGTGTCAAATCACTAACTTTAAAAGAAATTTTCTTCAAACGTGTATCATACTATTCATTTCTCTTTTTCTGTACCATTATTGTTTCCTGCAAAGCACGGAATCGATCCTCCTCCAATCGAGATATTTGATGCAGTCTTCCATCAATAATATTATGTGATTCTTCACGATCTGCATGTTGAATTAATATGTTGGAATCTCGAATTCGATTTGGAGTATTGGGTACATTCCATAAGCTAAATAATATGGAGTCTTTTTTGTTGTAATTTTTTCAGTGTTCCAATATGCCCAAAGAACTGCTAGTATTTTCATATCTCAATCAGTAGAATGCTGATATGTAATCTTATTCAATATTTTACATAAAATACCATTCACTCGTTCAGTCATTCCATTTGCTTTAGGATTATATGGAGTTGTCCTTCTATGAATAATCATATAATGTTTCAGTAACACTACAATAGTATCATTTATGGAATGAGTTTTTCTATCATTACAAGTTCTAAAGGACATCCATATTTTGTGATTATATTAGCAAAAAGAAAATTGACAACAGTCTTAGCATCATTTTTCTTCGTAGGCTTGGCTTCTACCATTTTCGTGCAGTAGTTTGTTGTTATCAATATGTATCGATTTTTTCTATGTCTTGTAGCTGGCTTAATCGGCCCCACAAACTCAATACCCCATTTTTCGAATGGTGCCAATGGTAAGATTGGTACCAACGACCAATTAGTCGATCTTGCTGGTTTACCCATTCTCTGATATGGATCACAATCTATAACAAAATTATGCACATCTCTATATACATAGTAGGCCACCAATATTTTCCATTCATGATTTTTTGAACTGTGTTCTTCAATGCATAGTGTCTTCCAACTTCTTCTTCATGAAAAGACTTCATTATTATTTGAATTTCTGCTGGTTCCAAGCACCTTCAGAGTTCATCATCACTTCCCAATTTATAAAGCACACTGGATATAATTGTGTATGTTGCTACTTTATATTGAAAGACATTCTTCTCTTCTCGGGTCATTTCTTTCGGATATAACAATGTTTGCAAATACTTAATGATATCGCCATATATAGAATTTTTGATATTTATTAACATTTATTCTTCATCAAGTAGATTATCCGATATTGGATCTTTGGGTTCAGTTGTTTCTAATCTCGACAAATAATCTGCATTTGCATGGTGTTTTATGGGTCGGATTTCTACTGTATAATCGAATTCCTAATAGTAGAAGAATCCACCTTGCTATTCGACCTGATAAATCTGGTTTATTGACTAGATATTATATTGCATAATGGTCTACATGAAATGTAAATGCATAACTTAATAAATAATGTCAAATTTTTTTTACTAAATATATCATTCCCAAAGTCTCTCTCTCAATAGCAGAGTAATTATTTTCTGATGTAGATAATTGCCTACCTGCATAATATATAGGATAATCTTTCTTTTCATCAGTTTTCTAACTTAGAATGCTTTCAATAGCAAAGGAAGAAGCGTGCACATAAACATGGAATTTTCTAGTCCATTCTAGGGGTCGTAATATTAGAGCAGTCTTCAACTTAGATTTCAATCCTTCAAAAGAATCAAGGATAACCTCTAATTGTTCTGGAGTACGACTCAAATTTGAAAAACGTATACTAAGCAATAAATTTCTCAACTAGGTTACACTCAACACAAGTTAGTAACATCACCTTCATGTAGAACACTTACATGAATCACTGAGTGAAATATTCCCTAACTTAGGAGATTAAAGTTAAAAATAATAATAATAATTACAGCCTGAAATTATCTTCAAAGTCTGGCAGTCAATTTATAAAAAGCTTCCGAGTACAACTATCCTTAGAATCCAATTCTAAGATATGATAATTCATTCAACTAGAGTCTCTAGGAGAATCATTAAGATATAGAATGATTAAAACTCAACTTTGAGTATCCCTGATACTCTTTTGAGTTAAATGCTCTTGTTTCTAGCACCAAATACAAGAAAATAGCATTCATTCATCTTAATATACTTGTCTGTCTCCTATGATAACTAGAGATCCAATCAAACGAAAAACTATACTCAAGCATCTGCAGACCATATACTATAGTAGAATAGCATTCACTAGATAAATTAAATACTCCACAAATAAGATAACTTATCTTGTGAGAATATCCGTGAGATCCATAGGCTCTCAATAAGATACTGGAGTAGGGAGATTCAAAACACTGATCTGAATTCTTACTCAATTAATAGATCAAGAAGTAATCATCACACTTAAGAACCATTACAATTCCTTATAGTCCTCTGACAATAATTAAGTATCTATTTATGATCCATCAATCAGAAATATTTAGATTCATATGATTCGTCAATCATAATTTTCTGGAATGCCAAAACTATACTTAATCATTTATAGGATACTGGAGTATATGTCCACATAACTCAGAAAAAGTAAGAGTCATTCCAAAATCTTTCTATTAAAAAAATATTGGATTTAAGAATACTTCCAAAACATGATTCTTTACTGAAGTGCAAGATTCAAGGTCTAGAAACCACTGGTAATTAAAGGTTGAACGCATACCAAGATGACAATCATCTTCAACTACAATTATTTTTTTTTAGAGTACTAATCTAGAATCAAATCTAGATATCCAAAGTCCTATTGAATATCAATTTAGTTATTATTCTCAGATTTATTATGATTTGTTATCCAATTGAGCTCTCTGAGATACAATCAACTAATGAGCTGAGTCCCTTCCTTACCAAGGAATACTCTATCCCAAGAATACTGTATATCCAATGTACACAATTTTAATTGATGAACCAAAATGATTCACTAATCATGCGTCTTACAAGCAATATAATTCAAAACCATCAGTTCCCGGTGAATCCACATCACACTAATCATTTTACCAATTAACATCATCCTGGAATAATCAACTATTCACGTTAATTGCCAATGATTCAAAAATCTTAGATGTCTAGGTGCAGATCTTAATTATACTAGTATGACACCACATTTAGATCTTCATCCAAACCATTTATAAGTTAATCCATAAATCATCCATACAAAGATTTGTTAACTCTACAAGTATCTGTCAAAACAATACTTGATCATATGTTCATGTTCACCGACTAAGTTAAGTATACCAAATAACTCTAGTAACCAAGAATACACAATAGATTCATACAAGATTCATTGTGCACATATGTGAATAATCTCACTATGACCCAGTACATAAATACATTTTTTATCTGGCAGGTTCCTCCAGAACCCACATATGTTGCTCACATATCTCACTGAGATCTTGTGACTCGGCTACAAAAGATTTTCTATTGCCCATGAGTAAAACATATCCAAAAAATACCTGAGATGGATAACGTTCACTCTCAACAGTTTTCCAATCCCACCTACCTCTAATTACATAATTCCTCCACAAAATCAACCCCTCTCTAATCCTAGTACTAAAACTAAGATTAGGTTGATCAAATACAGAACTCTCAGACTTATATCCTGATCAAACTTACTTTTATTCCAATCAAAATAGAATTAGTAACCTTTGACCTTTCACTGTACTACTTATAGATAATGATTCAAATATCAAACATGTTCTAGTTCCAGATTGTCCACACAATCCCTAGAGAATTTCTCTTATTCGAAAAGTTCCAATTAGGTATCTTACTCTGAATCTATCCGAAATTACTTTCAGATCAAACTTCATTTCTATAACACAGCTGGTTCTCTTCCGAAAACTATGCAACCTACAGATTCCCAAATGGAATTTTATCCCACCACTTCACCCCTCCTTTTAATGAAATTATAAATTTCAATAAAAGTTAACTGGAAAGATGATATATGAAAATATCTAAACACATGAAAAAGTCAGTAATAAGTGCATCCACTAAAATATTCACTCTATTACAAACAGGACTTTTCCTTCAAATATTTTCAACCCGAGTGATAGAAACTACCATTCTATTGAAATCCATTTATGCAAAAAGAGATATTCTAGGCTTAAGAAATTAGAACACATTAAACAGAATTATATAACCAGTCTGATGTCCATATTCGAGAAATTACTAAGAAGTAAAGGATTAATTAAGAAAGCGAGAAATAGATTTGAGGGCCTCTGATTTTGTGAATAATGAGATACCACATTGGGATCTAGATTAAACCTCAAAATTTCCCAAAATACCCCACATTTTATCGAATGGTTTTCTTTTTTCCCATATCGCGACTAGGTACTAAACAACCAATGACCATCAGATCTTTACAATCCTAGAATTCCCTTTTCAAAATTACTGATGTCCCATACCATCAGCTTTTCCTTCCAAGAAATTCTTAACCACCTTATTTGATATTCTAGAGATCCACTGATCTTCTAGCTGTCCTATAATCACTATAGGATATTATCTCTTGTTCCCAAATACTGGAAAATCCATTTTATTTGGATGACTGGCATGCCGCATCGGATGGATATCACAAATGCACACCTGATTCTGTGATTTAGACGGAAGAATTAACATGGTTTCAATACTACATTCTGATCCTTACAGGTTAATGATAAGCTTCAAATCCCTCTGGATCCAAGAGCATCAACTCTAAGGACAAGCTTCTATCAACTAACAGATCCAATGTAATCCATATATCATATTCCATTTCTAACATCACAATTGGCATCCAAAGATGTGGATAACTCAATGGTCACAAAGATATTAGTTATGAATTTAACTAAATGAATCCTACCCAAGAAATTAATATCCGGTATTAAGCAATTATTTACTAGGATTGCTAAAATCCTAATTGTGAAATACATTTCCCAATCACACTTACTACCCTTGATGTCCACTCTTCTTCCCTCCTTAGAATTTTCAGTTCTCTGAAAATCTTTCAGCTAAGGTATCAAGAAGATGTAAAATGAACGACTGTAGGAAAAAAGTTTGAAACAATTTCCATCTCTATCCTATACCTGGGTAGAAATATCGATATACAAACCACCATAGGATTTTAACTGGAAATGAAATCAGTTTTACTTTTGATCATTTCCTATTCTTACGATTTTCCCAATAAAATTGGACTGTTCGTCATTTTCACTTATTGGCTTAAGAATTACTTTGTTAAAATTATCTATAATTAATGGAAAATAAGATTTTGATTCGGGTACTTCCTGTACTGTATTCACACCAATAATATTGTTGAATAAAGAATTACCTCCAAATACTATAAATTTTCCACCATTAATTATTTAACAAGTATTCCAAAAGCTTTTGGTTTGTTCAATTTTAATGACCTAAATCATCAAAACCACAATAACCCACTGATCGGTGTTCCACTGATTTGAAAAAGAGAAAATCGAAAAAAAAAAAAACACAATTTAACTCCATTTATTGGGAGTTCAATACTCCAGAGTTAAATGGTTTAAATAGCATTGTACCAAGGAATCGAATTCCTAAACTGGGTATATGTCTGAGAACTGTACCACTCCCTTCGTTCCATCAAGATCGGGTTCGAAAAAAATCTTACCGGAACTTGATTAATATTGCTTGACCACGAATAATGGTACTCAAGTTCCAAAAAAACCGACTTAGCCAAAAATGTCAAAAGCCCCAACAACATGCATACTGTCCCTAGAGAAAAAAATTGTAAATTCCTTCAACTCACTATACGGAAACAATATAAGATCCAAGGCTAAATTTTGACATCAACACCAAGAAACCGAAATTTCTATAACCAGGTGTTAGTAGCTTGAATTTCCGAAGTTGTGCTAGAAAAACGATTCCAATCCAACTCAAAGCTACCAAAAATGTCCAAAATTCTTCTTAAGCCATGATTAATTGCATGTAACTAGCACTGACGCAAATAGTTGGCCAATTCTCCAATATTCCCGACTTTTCATGCATCAACTTTAACACTAGGCATATCCAAAAAACCCTATTTTTTTATCAAAAGGTATTTTAGGGCCGGCTCCCTCTTTGGTACGCCACTCGACCTTTTGCTCCAAAAAAAAGGTTTTCAAGTTTCGGCCTCCATCGTGAAAGAGAGAGAAGGAGCTTTCATAGCAAGATCCACCGAGAGAGAGACTAAAGCAGAAACAAGGCTTGGATCGCGCCTTTCATGGTTATCTGCAGTTCACTGCCGCTCTCCATCGATCCATCTGCATCTCACTGCCCTCCCCCACGGCTGCATCAGCCTCAATGACAGCGGTTTCTTACCAGCTCCACTTGACATCAAGCAAATCCATTCACCCGCCTCCATGGCTGAGTCCAATCAGCTGCCTGCCGCACTCCTTCTCCTATGACTTCTGGCAACACGCTCTCATGGAAAAGAGTTTTTTTTAAGAATCAGATGTGATCTGCAGGAAAACCATCTTCCAGAAGGAGCTTTCATACCCTATTCCATAGCAGGAGAGCGAGATCCAACCACTCATGAAGGTCAGAAAAGGAAGGACATTAGACGGCATCTAACCTTAGACCCTGAGCAGCAGGCTAATCCAAACCTACAGCTACATTCCCACAGTCGATTTCCATTTGCAAAGAACCTATGCAAATTATTCACAAGGAACCGACTTCAGAACCCGTTCTGGCTGTCTAACAATCATTTAGCAGCTGTTCTGATTTTTCAGGGACATGAAAACCGATTTTGGAAAAGAAGACTTATAGTTTAATGGCAGCACTCCTCAGGTTCACAGAATGCTACAGATTTATGCATGCACATACTTTGGCCAGTATAATTCCTATCCATACTTTTCTTCTGAAACTTTACAGTTTAACACGAAAAAGCTTCGGAATCATACTGGAGAATGGCCTGGCTTGCAAGATTCAACTCCTAAACCCGCTTATTCTCAACAACTTCCCAGAGAAATGACAGAATTGCAGTTCTCATCATGTTATACTTTGGCTGTAAACTAGATTCATGTAACATCATTACTAATAGTTTAACTCTTCTGGAAAAATTAATTTTCATCAATCAATCATTAAACGAAGTTAGTCATGCATGAATCCTACCACCAAACATAACATAATCTTGTATCTATCAAAATCTCCAACGTATGTGAGTCCAAGAATCAAGCCACATGATTCACTCTTGCAAATCATTAAACATGAATTGTAATCCTTCTCAAAAAACTAGAAAATTCAGAATGAAATTACAAGACTAATTCTCAGCTTCCCATTTAAAATTAAAACATGATGATAGACACGTTACAACAATTTTAAAGAGCTCCAAGAATTAACAATTCCAATTCCAAACCTCCTTTGAGAATTATGCACTCCAAACCAGGATGTTACTCCAATTGCTTCGATCTTCCAATCCAATGTAGAGCTTGCCTCCAACTCCCATCCAAGACAGCATCTTAGCCGGGCTCTGATACCAATGTTATAACCATCAAGGATAACCCCTAAGATGAGGATAGGAGAACACAATAGGAGAAACTATGGAGCCAAACCGCCCAACCAATCCTAGATCAAACCTGGATCTATCCCCCAAGCCATGCCATGTGAAACAAGAGGAGAAGAGAGAAACTGGTAACCTAAACCCAATATGTCGACAGGAGAATCCCCACCTTATTATATAGAGAGTAGAGTCTTGTGCATGTAACCATGCAATCCCCATGCAGGTCAACTATGAATAGATCACACCTCTTCATGCAGTCCTCCTGCCAATATTTGTCACACAGACATGCGCTCCAAATGTCTCAATTAGAGTGTCTGGGTCCTCTCAAGGTAATTAGTCACAAATTAGCCTTGACATGGAATTAAATCATGGCGTGACCAATAATCTCAAGTACTGGAGGGCTGGTCTACCATATTAGGACTATTCCAGGTCCTTAACCGAATATGGCCATAACATTGACGGTCTGGACTGCATTCATATGTAACATCTGTTTTTAGTAACTTGTTCAAAGGGACTGCTATCATACCATAATCTTGTACAAATCTTTGATAATAGCCCAAATGGCCAAGAAAACCTCTCAACTCCCTCAGATTAGTTGGAAGTAAGAGTGCATCAATCACTTTGACCTTGTCCTGGTCAACTTCAATACCTCGTTCTGATATTCGATGACCCAACAGAATACCTTCAGTCATCCCAAAATAGCTTTTCTCAGGATGTAAGGATATAGATGTTTCCCTGCATCTTTGAAATGTTTGTTGGTGTTTCTCCAAATGTTCTTTTTGTGTGAACTAAAAATACAAAAATCATCTATAAATATTTCGAGAAATCTTCTAAAAAGTCTTGGAATATTACTGTCATCATTCTTTGGAACATAGCAGGTGCATTGCAAAGTCCAAATGGCATTCTATTGTATGCATAGGTATCCCAATATGTTGTAAAGGTCGTTTTACTTTGATCTTCTGGTCTGATTTGAACTTGATAATAACCAAAAAAAATAGTCCAAAAAACTAGATCTTTCATAACCAGAACTTTATCCAATATAATATCTGTAAGGGGCAAAAGATGATAGTCTTTTTTCATTGCTGCATTTAATTTTCTGAAATCTTGACAAACTCGGATTTTGCTAGTTTCTTTGGAACCACCACAATGGGTGATACCCATTCGCTGCTTAAAACTGGCTAAATTGTTCCTGCTTCAAGAGATTTATCTAATTCTTCTTTCACCGTTAGGGAATATTTAGGATTCAATCTATGTTGAAAAATTGTCACTTCTCACTTGACATTGGTTCATGTAAATATTGATCAAACATTAGAATATGTTGATGATCTGATTTCACACGTGTGGAGCCTGTTCCCACGTGTGAAAGGATGTACTTTTCATGTTTGTATATATCCAAATTGATTTTGTATCATTCTAGTAGGTGTGAACATGAAATGACTAGTTTTTAGTCAAGTTGACTAGTCGCCTACAAATTAGCTTTTCCTTGCATGTGCATGAGTAAATGCTCCCACATGGCAAGTGGATGTTCACACGTGTGTATAGAGTACTAGAAGATAAGAGTTGACCATTTTCCCTAGATCCTATTTTGTAGGGAATATTCCTATATTCTAGGAAACTAGCTTTTTGGATTTTAGTCATATTCTAGAAGGTCAACTATTGGATAAGGATCAAGGATGGATCAAATGGATAGATCTGAGTGATGTGGCACTCTTCACACGGCCGTACAGTGGACAGTACTCCACACGTGTGAGGCCGCTCTCACTAAAAAATGATGTGTTGATCCATTGCTCTTGCATAAATCCAAGTGTAGTGAATCTAGATCAAGATCTAATGTGTGGAACTTGATAGATTCATTGATTAAGCAACCAATAACTCTCTATGATTGTAAAGTACAATCATTATTGTCCTAAAAACTGTAAAATTTATCATGGTATCAGAGCTAAGTAAGAGAGTGATCATTGAATCATAAATCTTGTAAAGATCATTGGTAAAATTTGTTTTTGGCCAATACTAGTGAGGTCGAGTTCTTCTAGAGTGATAGCTTGTAATCATTTGGATCAAAACGACTTGGAGGCTGTGTATGTACTTTTCACACGTGTGAAACCGTATAGCAACTTTCAATTCAAGTTACTTTGTGTTTGTTGGTCCCAAAATCACAATACTAGTTCATTTTTGGTGCTTTTTGAAGCATAGTATTGATCTATATT
Source organism: Diphasiastrum complanatum (assembly GCA_029204225.1). NCBI lineage: Eukaryota > Viridiplantae > Streptophyta > Lycopodiopsida > Lycopodiales > Lycopodiaceae > Diphasiastrum > Diphasiastrum complanatum. The sequence continues at coordinate 53,689,601 of CM055095.1, forward strand.
CATTCTAGCTAATGCCTATGACCAAATAGTGTTTTGGATCATTGAAGCATTTCCTTTTAGAGTCTAAGATCAGATCTTAGAGGCTGATTTGTTCAGATCCTTAGTTGAAGTGAAATCTCTAAGAAAAGTGTAAAGCAATTTTTTTTTGTGAGAGTGAAAGCTAGGAATTTTTGGTAAGATCTTTGAGTATCATTCAAGCTTGTGTGCTAGTTTGATAGAGACAAGCCTATAGGCATTCTAGTAAGCTTTAGGCCTTTTCATAGATCTTTTAAAATTCAAAAATCTTTGTGATTTTTAAAAGAGCATTCATTCTAAAATGTCATCCATGGGTGGATATTTGATGGAATCAAGTGAGAGACTCACTTCCACAAATTATTCCATTTGGAAAGCGAGAATGGAATCACTCCTAGTGATCCATGATCTATGTGACATAGTTCAAGGAGTAGAGGAAGAGCCTCAAACTCCCCAAGAACAAGCCAAATACAAGAAGAGAGCAAGATTAGCTCTACATTGCATAAAGTTAAATGTATGCAATGACCTCTTGAAAGAGGTGTCTTCTTGTACCTCATCCAAAGAGGCTTGGGATTCATTAAAGAGCATTTATGAATCCAACAATACTTCAAGAATCCTCATGCTAAGAAATCAAGTTTTCCAAAGCATGAAAGGAAGTGGAGAGAGTGGACAAGAGTATGTCCTTAGGATCAAATCTCTTAACAAGGAGTTAAGTGCAATAGGAGAGAAGATCCAAGATCAAGAACTAGTACAAATCATCTTGAATGGTCTAGGTGATGAGTTCACCAACTTAGTCCAATCATTTGCCATTCAAGACTCTCTTCCATCCATTGAAAAGTTGCACAATGTTCTTGTGGCCGAGGAGAGTAGGCTTCTACACCTCAAGACAAGAATGGATAGCATGTCACTTAATGGAGGAGAGGAGAAAGCTAACTTTACATCTAAAGGCAAGAAGAAGCAAAATCCATTCAAGAAAAATCAAGACAAGGAGGCCGAGATGAAGAATGGAGGATCTACCTCCAAAGGCAAAGTGAAGAACAAGGCAAAACTAAAGTGTTTCTTTTGTGGAAAGAAATGACACTTTGCCTCAGAATGCTACTTGAAGAAGAATCAACAAGCCAAAGGAGATCAAGGGAACATTGCTCAAGAGGAAGAAGAAGAAGAGGATGGATTCAACACATCCTTAATGGTTGCATCTACACCAACTTCAAGTCAAGACACATGGTGGATAGATAGTGGGGCTAGTTCCCACATGTCCTTTAACAGGCATTATTTTTCTACTCTTCTATCTTGTAATGATTCTAAGGAGTCAATATACACTGCAAGTGATCAAGCATGCAAGATAGATGGCATAGGATCTATACCTCTTTGCTTACGCACATCTAAAAGGATAGATCTAGATAATGTTTTGTATGTTCATACCATTTCAAGAAACTTGCTTAGTGTAGGACAATTAATGGACAATGGACTAGATGTACATTTCAAGAATGGAGTTTGTTCCATCTTGAAAATTGATAAGTGCATAGCTAGTGGCATTAAGCAAGGTAGACTTTTCAAGTTGGATGCTAATGTTGCAAGTGAAAGTGTGAACTTGGCTAGGGAAGAGCTAACTCAAGTGGAGCTTTGGCATAAGAGATTAGGCCATCCTAATCTTCAATCTATGGAGTCAATGGCAAGAAAGGAACTAGCTCTCGACCTACCAAGAGCTTTCAAGAAGTGTGGAAAGATGTGTGAGGCATGTGGCCTTGCAAAGTCACACAAGTCTTCTTACAAGAGATCTTCATCAAGATCTCTCTCTCCCTTGGATCTCATACATTCTGATGTACATAGTTTTTCACATGCAAGTAATGGAGGTGCCTTGACGTATGTAACTTTTATAGATGATTGTACTAGATTCACATGGATTGAGTTACTATCAAAGAAAATTCTTGTTTATGAAGCTTTCATTAAGTTCAAGTCTCTAGTAGAGAAACAACTTAGTACTTCTATAAAAGCACTAAGATGTGATAATGGAGGAGAGTACACCTCCAGTAAAATGAAAGACTTTTGTGAGATCAATGGTATTAAGTTACAATACACTTGTTCCTACACCCCTCAACAAAATGGAGTGGCCGAGAGGAAAAATAGGAAATGACTATGGCAAAGTGTGGGACAGCTTTAGAAGAGATTTTAAGGCATCGACGGGTTTTTCGCAAACTTTCGACATTGTCGTCTTTTTGTGACAATGTCGCCTGTGGCTATTTTAGTTCATTTCTACAGAAGTGACAGTTTGGTTCATTTATGCAAACAGACTGTTTACGACCAATTTCCACCGCTTATCAGCAATCAATGACAAGGAACTGGATAGATACCAGCAGACACCAGCCAACTGGCAATCGCAATTGATGACCTAATTTCTTAGTATAAATAGTTGTTCATATTCATACAGTTTTCAAGTTATGATCAATCAGAAGAAGCATTTGAATAGTTAGCTCTCTCTCTCTCTCTCTCTCTCTCTCTCTCTCTCTCTCTCTCTCTCTCTCTCTCTCTCTCTCTCTCTCTCTCTCTCTCTCTCTCTCTCTCTCTCTCTCTCTCTCTCTCTCTCTCTCTCTCTCTCTCTCTCTCTCTCTCTCTCTCTCTCTCTCTCTCTCAAGCTTGCGAGCTTGAATACTCCTGAGCATTCTAGCTCACTTCTTAGAGTTGTTTTAGAGATTGCTATTGCGCTACTGCTTATCAGCATTGCGCTTAATTCATACTTTCTTTTTTAGCTGCTCAAAGATATCATAGAGTATGCGACTTTGATCCACAACTTATTGTACTCATTTTCTTCTGTTTCGTTTGCATACTGAATCAATACTATCTTTTATTGCGTCCAGCTTCGTCTTAGAATGTATGCGTTTCTGTAATTCTTCACGACTAATTATTTGTCTAGCGTTTCATGACAAATTATTTGTCTGATAATTCAATGCTTAATTGTTTGCATTAGAGGAGTTCGCAATTTTTTCTTACACATGGACCAATCAAAACACTCAAATTTGAAATCTACGTAACGTAACTTTTTGAGTCTACTTTTTAATTCCACACTAAAAATGGCATAACTTTTTAGTGATAAGTCTGAATTTAGCGGAGTTTAGTGCATTGGAAAGATCTTGATAAGAGCTTTCCAATGATATGTTATATGACATCTGAGCTATGATTAAAAAGTTATGGCAAGTCAAAAGTATTAGTGCTATAATATTTTAATAATATAAACTACATCTTGCACGAATTCTTAAAGGGTCTTTTTGGAGCTCAAAATTCCTCTAATGGCTACGTAATCACTGTAGTACTGATGATTTCAAAGTTAGTTACTATAAGATCAAACATGATTTCTATCACTATTGTTTTTGTTTGAGATCGATAGGCATAGTCATGCATTGTGAAAGAGGAAGATAAGTTATTTTGCCTTGCACAATAAGTTTTCTTTCTAGACACTCGAATTATTTTTATTCGTTCCTTTTCTAGTTCGACCTATCTTTAGCACACCTCTTTTCGACACTTGGATTTACATCCCAGTTTTGGAGTGTCGATTTCTCAAGGGAAGTTAGAATTGGAGTTGCTAATTCTATGAGCTTTTCAAAGTTTGTGGTAGAGTGCCCTTCTACATGTTCAAATTTTGGTAAAGATGTTTGGAATAAGTTGGGTAATTCATTCTAAATTTTTTGGTTTTTTGAAAAAAAAAACTCAATTCATCTAGAATGATTTGCATGAGTAAATTATGATGGCTGGTTGCTTATATTTGCATACTAATAGAGATTTTGATTATATGCCAAATTCCATAATGTTCTTGTGGATTGGATTCAAGTGGATCTAGCTATATTTATTGATAGATTGATTCTGAATTAATTTATCCTGGTGTAATAAATTGTCCAGGGCTAAGATTCTTGAGTCTAATGAACTGCATGTTGAGGAGTGGTGTCCTTTCTTACACTCATCCTCCTATGAAATCTATAGCTATGAATATAGAATGGAGCTGCAGCGGTAACAAACTCTCTATTAGTAAGCAATCGTTGAAGTAGGAAGATCAGTCATCTGTTAAGAACTTACTACTCCCTACCCGTGGACTATAACCCTAGAAGGATTTGCAACCCTTGGTTATAGAACTCTAGATTTTTTATCAATGATAGTTGTCCCACAATAGTAAGGCCAGTATTGATTGATCAACCGACTGAAAGTTAATGACAGTAGTTAGTAACTATTTGGAGCTTCCTTGTTGAAATTCTGGACAACCGTGAGGGAAATCAATCAACTATTAGATTCTGCCTTACCTTGACTGGTACCACAATGATGGTTGTTCAGAAGTGGTTGAGTTGTAGGAGCACTAGTTGGTTATAGATTGAGATTTTGTTGAAGATTCGAAACCTACCTTTCTTCCTTGAAAATCAGCTACATCAATGGTGGGCTGCCTATGAAAACTTTTGGTGATTGTGAAACCCATGGATTCATCTTCATGGAGTGATTGCTGCTGGAGGTTTGGACCAAATAGGCGCCTCTGAAAAATATTGATGGCAGTTGATGTAGTGCGCTATAGTGGCTCACTTCATGAAAAAGAGAAGCAAATTTTAGGTGGTATCTACTCCAACGCATCCTTTTATGCTTCCCTTCTATTATTTGATTAATCATTTTAGTTTGATGATTTTTTTGTATCTCAAAGTTGGAGTGAGGCAATACTAGCTTTGTATGATGTCTCTTGTAAAAGGACATATCTTATGTCCTTAATGGCTTACAATTGGTTATAAAACAATTGGAAAGCAAACAATTATGTCATCAAATGTATGCTATTGGATCTTGTAAGAGCAAAAATGAGTTTCTCATTCATAGTGTGAAAAATTGTGTTTTTTCATGTTGTGAGGCAATTTGTAAACACATTATGAGAATAAGTGAATCATCCTCCAAGGAAACTTATATCCATAATGATGATTTGGCCTCATACGCAGAATTTAGCATGATCTTTTCTCATTTTCATGTACAAATGTTCATTAGTGTGTTGTACATATTTTCATGTTGAGTTTGAAAAGTCAAGAGGCCTCCGACTCAAATTCTAGTGAGATGGTGACATGTGCCACAAAATGTAAGGATTGGTTTTTTGCTAGTATGCAACCAAATCCACATCTCAATGTCCAATATGGGCCAATCAAATTGTGAGGCTCAAGCTACTTAGTCCAATCATGTTGAGAGTTGGGAATTTAGAGGTCCAATCATTATGAGAGGTGGAATCCATGAGGTCCAATCAAAATTGAGCATTCCTCATGCTAGATCTTGAGCCACTACTATTTGGAAGTGTGCTCTTCTTGTACATACAATCTTTTTGAAAGTTAGTGCAATTTTAATCTTGCTTCCTTGTAATACATTCTCTCTCTACCCAAGAGCTATCGTCTTCTTTCTCTACCTGAGAACAAGAGGCTTGGTTTTTTCTCTCATAATGGATTTTACTTGGTTTTTTCATGTGGATGTAAAAAACTAGCTTGTCTTTGGATGATCATAACTTTTGATGTAGATGAGCTCTTGCCTTGATTCAAATTACGTTAGATAGGTATTGAAAATCTGAGTTGATCTGTCATAGATGGATCTTGTGCAAACTCACATGCACGGAGATCATTGTAGATCTTTGTATGGTCCTCAAAACTCAATTTTTCACATGATCAAGCTCCCATGTGATTTTAGCCACACTGAACCATCCATTGGCATAAGCCATAGCTCTCAAAGAGAAGCTCCAAGGACACATAGAATTACACGTATATAGAATAACCTCCAATTAGCATGACCTCCTCTATTTACAGTGGTCCTTTGTGTTTTTAATTTGAATTTGGGGCCTTATTATCTTTTTTTGGCCTTACAACCATTATAACAACTCTTACAAATTACGAAAATAGCATGGTTGTTTAAGCATCTTTATTAACTAACCTATTGAGCTAATCCAGTTCTAATTTAGCTCCATGGCTATATTTAGGATTGTAATTAATGAGCTCATGGGCTAAGTACATGCGGGACATGACATTGTGTACTTGACATAGTCGGTAAGTTGCTCAAGCTACCATAGTTGCTAGCTTTAACCTTCATAAGCAACATGTTTTTCTTGAGAACTTAAGTATTTCACTTCTTAAGATGCAATTGACATGTTTTTCTACAAGTTAAACTAGAAATGAAATTGTTCGAGAGTTTTAAGCTTAAAATTGAGTACCATAAGTTTTCAATGTTTTTGGACTATTATTTAACATTCAACATAATGGTGATGGTCATCATAGTAAATGAGAAATATATATTTTGTGTGAATTTTATTTTAGCACCATAACACAAGTAATGCATGTACATAATTTCATATATTAGATGATAAAACTTGGAATTAATATCTCTTTTCAATTCACTCTTTTCTCAAAATGAAAAGAAAAAATTTGGCCTAATTGTTCATTTTCTCATTATTATCCTATAATGAGGTTTGTCTTAAATTTTGTACTTATCTAAACAAATACATGCAAGATTGTGTAGTAACAAGGACAAGAGAATAAAGAAAAAAAATAAGTTTTATAACACATAAAGCAATAAGGAGCTAATGACCAAAATGAAGCTAAAAAGAGGGCAAGTTAGGAGATTCTTAATCAAGATGATGAATTCCATCTACATAATTATGATTGTTGAGAAATATATTGAGATCTTGCATCAACATTAAAAAAATGTACACTACAACAATCTAGGACATATGGGCTAACGTACATAAATGAGGATTGATCAACCCACACATAGTGTGGTGACGTAGTGTTCTTGGTTTGGATTCCACTCATTTAGGCTCCTTCCCCAAGCTAAGAAAATACTCTAGCCAAAGGCCTTTTGAGTTGGATTACAATAGGACTAAGTAAATTATTGAATTGAGTATGTGAAGAGGAATAAGTGGATAATCAAACAAAAGAATAGAAAGTAAAGTCAAACATCATATTGGTGCACATGTAAAGAATTTATTGAGGTACTAGAAAAGTAGAACTAGATGCGAACAATTCAACATAGCTTGCAATATATGAAGTTTAAAAGTGCTATATTCCAAGATTATATGACAATCAAATCATGTATATCGATTTGAGCTTTTCAAAATGCCTTAAGATATGTGCTATAAGTGAAAAGTAAGGATTCAAATTTCTTCCATCACAAGCAATTAGCATGGAGATTGACCTATATGATTGTCAATATGCTACATGTAGTCAATTATAAAATGAATTGCATGTTATCATATTATGGTCTTATCTTATATTATGTGCTATTCTGGATATAAAAGCCTTACAACTCACAAAAATACAAATGACTTGTATCTTAATATGAACTTATGAGATGTTCGACTAATCACATTATTTAAAACCATATCTCTCAAAATGGACTTTGTCTAGATTTTGAAATAAATCTTTTTGATACTTAAAGTGAAGCATGTTCATTATTTTCATTCACATACATGAATTTCTTTCATGGTAGTATCTTCTTTTGGCTTTCATACCAACAACACATAGACCTTATTATACGAAATTTTAGTTAAATATGTAAAGCTTAACTATAAACAAAATTAATCATGTTTCTACTAATTTTTTGAATTATTGGTATGGATCATATTTATGAATCTTTTTACAAGGACTTGGGGCCAAAACTTATCATTATTTTTCAATAAGTATTTCTGTGAGGGCCATAGAATGAACCTTTCCCTTTTAGAAGTACCAACACAATTTTTTACTCATAACATGAGTCCCATGGATGTCACATAACGATAGTATCCAATCAACTTTATGATACTAATCACAACAAAATTTCATAACATGGAACTTCTTGGTCAAGGCATATATGTATAGAATCTGAATATATGTTCTATTAAGCTCTAGATTTATTGATCCACAAATGTAAATCTCTTTGCAAACAAATTTTCATAAAATATTTCTTTATATTTCTTATTTGATTTTAAGGAGTGCTTACAATTGTTTTTGTACATGTCTTCAAATATCACCATGTGCTAAGGAGTTGTTAGATCCAGGTTAGTCGTTCATCTATAACAAATTGACAATTACATATATTTGTTGCTGGCATGTATGATAACAATTGACTTTCTCTCCTTTACACAGGGTTTTTTAGGTCGAAGGAAAAGATAGTCTTGTATGAGAATGTTTGGTTTCTACTACATGATTTGTGCTTATATAAAATCTGGATTATTGCCTCCCATCGTAGCCAAGTTGGACAAGAGTATTCTCCATGGAGGTGGTAAGTAGGGCTTGACTCCTTGCCACGATGAAAAGCTTTGATATGAACTGGACATGAAATCTTGTTAAGTTTTGTGCATAACAAACTACTAGCTACTATTGCTTCTTGTCGTACAAAATTAAATTGAAAACAAAAATAAGGTTGGAGTCTCTTCAAAATATATTTATATGACAATATCTAGAAGGAATACGATCATACTAATGTTTATATATTAGTTGTTTTTTTTTTGCATGATGATTTTATAAAACTATTATTTTATATATCAAAATTAGAATTAGGGATTGTCAAGAGTAGATGACTCATTTAGCATAGAACAATTACTATTTTCATGTGGACCATACAAAATTATAGAAAAATAATTTAATAATAACTATCCAAGTTGATTTAAATTTGAAAAAAAACATAGTAGTTTGATAATATGAAGTCAATATAGTATTTTAGGTTATTCTTGAAAGCATAAAGATTATGTGATTCATAACATCTTACTCATCTAATTTTTTTTATCACTATAATAACCCATTAGAGAAAAATCTATCATTGAAACAAACAATGATCATGTAGTATTAAATATAATACATTTTGGTATTGAAGCACATAGTTATGTAAGATCAATCAGTCTATGCCATTTTAATTTTCACAAGTGGATCTAAAATTGAAAGTTCCATAATCAATCTACATACAATTTAATTATGAGCGTCTTCATAAAAAGCAAAATATAGGAGTGAATCACTTATAAGCACATCATTACTAAAAACAAAAATGTGAAAACTTCATATTATTTTAAATTGGAAATTTCTACCTTAAAATTGGCCTTCTACTAGGGTGAAGGAGGATGGAGATATGATGGTGAAAAAGCAACTGATAGAATTTTGAGGACATAGACAACATAGAGGATCTCTCAAGCATTCTTTCTTTTTTAGTAGTTTTTTTTATATATACCTAGATCTTTACATTTAGAATAACTTACACATCTGGTGGAGAATATTGAGCTAGAATCTATATAAAAGCTATAAAAAATAGGGTTGTTTTTTTATAATAAGTTTTTAAGGTATAGTCTCAAAGGAGCCCAGACAATGTTCATGATATGCCCATATTGTCTAGCAATTCCATGTCAAGCATGGGCATCATGAATAAGAATATATGTTTTCACGATTGTTATTCAATTCTTATGTTTTAAAAATTTATTGAGCCTAAACCGTATATGCTGAACATAGTTTTCAAGTCTAGAAAGTCTCTTGATATGTATTTTTTTTACTATATATATTTACTAAAAAAGAAAAAGGAAAGAACTCACTCGCCTCTGTATATATATATATATATATATATATATATATATATATATATATCCAAGGAAGTGGGGGCTGGGCACGTCCGCACCCGGACGCGGGCGTGAACGCGCCTGAGTGCGTTCGGGGTGGGAGCAAATTTTTTTTTATTTTTTAAGTGTATTTTAACTCCAAAAAAAAAATAGTGGATGCGCCAACTCCGCATTCGAGGGTCGGACGTGGACGCACCCGGACGCAAAAATTGAAAAAATCCCTCGGACGCGCATGTCTTATATATTTATTTATATATATATATATATATATATATATATATATATAGATAGATATTCACTAAAAAGAAAAAAGAAGAGGAGAGAGCCGCCATGGCGGTTTCTTTTAGTAAAAATAATTATCTAGAGAGAGAGAGAGAGAGAGAGAGAGAGAGAGAGAGAGAGAGAGAGAGAGAGAGAGAGAGAGAGAGAGAGAGAGAGAGAGAGAGAGAGAGAGAGAGAGAGAGAGAGAGAGAGAGAGAGAGAGAGAGAGAAATTATTTTAAGAAACTTGAAAAAAAATTGAAGAGCAAGAAAATTTGAAACTAGTTGCAATTTTCTTTGAGATAAGAAAGCCTAAAAATGTCAGAAAACAATGTAATTAAGCATTCTTCGGGGGGGGTTATTTATGTTTTTTTTTTCCATAGTCAAATTCCGTAAATGCTTATGGTACAAAATACTATGCCACGTGTCCAAAAGACATAAGAACTCCATATTAAAGGTTAATTGAGAATGAAAAGTATTTTTGAGGTTCCATTTTAGTAAAATGAAAATTCATGCCCCCAATTGTTGCAAAATCAACTAGTTGAGGAGTCTATATATAGCTTGAAAAGTGTTGATGTTGCACCAAATGCTTAGGAAATTATTTGGTGCTTCAATTGTACTCTTGTCTCCTCATCCCTTCCATGAACTTGATAATACAAAAGTAGGGAAAAAAACTTGAAAATATAAAAAAAAAACAAATAAAAAACCTATGGAAAGCTAACATAGGTAGCTAAAATGTGTAAAAAATCTATAAAAATCAAAATATTGTAAAAATCAAAACAATAATTTATGTAGAAAAATCCCAAAAAAAACCAAAAAAAAGCTTTAAAAAAATGAAAAAAAAAAATTGAAATAGTATATAAAATCTCAAAACAATCGAAGCAATAATTTTATGTTAAAAAAACGAAAAAAGATCAAAAATAAATTTTAAAAAATGAAAAAAAAAATCTAAAAACATCAAAATAGTGTAAAAAATTCCATAGAAATCAAAACAATAAATTTATGTAAAAAATCCCCAAAAAAAGAACAAAATAAAGTTTAAAAAAATGAAAAAAAATCTAAAAAAATCAAAATAGTGTAAAAGAAATCCCAAAAAAATCAAAAAAATAATTTTATCTAAAACATGAAAAAACTAAAAAAAATATAACAACAAAAAAGAAAATTCTAAAAACAATTAAAAAATGTAAAAGAATTCAAAAAAAAAAGAAAAAGAAAACAAGATGAGTACTTTTAAACAATCGTAAATAGAAAACAAACTCTACAAATTGAGAGAAAAGAGGAGTATTATTAAAAATGGAGCTAACTCTTAAAAAAACCATAATACAAACTTAAAACCTCTAAGAAACTTAAAAACCCTACAAAAAAAATCTAGAAAGTCTTAAAAGGATTTAATCTTAATATATATATATATATATATATATTACATCATAGATGTAAAAAATAAAAGATATTAAATATTAGAAAAAAACACAAATTTAAAAATTGAATTGTAAACTTGTAAAAAAGAATCTTAAATAAATACAAAAATATTTATAACAACAAGAAAAAAACACAAAACATACAAAAAAGTCAAGGGCTAGGGGCTAGGGGCTAAGGGCTAAGGGCTAAGGGCCAAGGGATAGGGTTAAGGGTCAAAGGGCTAAGGGCAAGGGTTAAGGGGTAAGGGGTAAGGACCGAGGGCCAAGGGCTAAGGGTTAAGGGCCAAGTGCTAAGGCTAAGGGCCTAGGGGCAAGGGCTTAAAGTTAAGGGTGAAGTGTAATGCTAAGGGTAGAGGGTTAAGGGCCTAGGGGCAAGGGCCAAGTGCCAAGGGCCAATGGTTATGGGCTAAGGGCTATGGGTTAAGGGCCACTGGCTAAGGTCCAAGAGCTAAGGACTAAAGTTAAGGACTAAGGTTTCATAATTTTGTTATAGTCTCATAATTTTGTTAATTATACTTTCAATAGCATTGCAAATCCTAATATAAAGTGTATTTATATTTTTTTTTCAGGGTCACTACATGGACTGCTCAGAGAAGATGTTCCAGTTGTTTTATTTTTTCAGAAAGAAGTGGTTGTATTTGAAAATGACTTAACTATTGAATCAAATGGAACATGTTTTTTCAGAGACGTTGGTACAGATAAAAGTGTGGTCCTAATGTCAAAGGTGTTTAAAATGGATTGTCCTTTGCCATACCCTTACGATGATTTTGATCGCCTAGGAGATATTTACAACTATATGTCCATCGATGTCATTGCAAAAAAAATCTTGTGGAATAATGCAGATATTGTCAACATGAATGAACTCGTTCTTGCCAACTGTCCATTATACAATATTTATGACATTGTTGATTGTATGAATTTTGAAAGAGTAGTAGTTTTGACTGTTAAATTCAAAGGCTACTATCCCAGTGAAAAAAACTTGCTTATTATCGTGAAGTTGACTTTACTTACAACAGAGGAAAATATTGTGAATGCCATGACGGATGACAAAGACCCTTTCTACATGCAAAACCAAACAATTTTTTTTGTTTTTCAAAACCGTCTTTGCACTCTAAAAAGAGAAAACATGTATCATGTACTAAACCATGAAATGAGTGTTTTACGTATTATTCTAAACATTCAAATAGGAACAACATCAAGAAAATGTCGAGCCATCCTTGTGGTTCAAAAAGGGGTAGCATCCAAACAACGTCGACAAGATTAATAGATGTCAAAAACACCCCGTTGACTGCAATACAATAAGATCAAATAGCTATAACTTGGATAACTTGATAGGAATCGAAAATATTTTTCATAATCGTAATATGTCAAGATCAAGTAAGTATAACTCGGATATCTTGACAAAAATCGAAGATATTTCTCATGATTGTAATATGTCAAGAACAAGTAACTATAACTCGGATATCTTGATAGGAATCGAAGATATTTCTCATTATTGTAATATGTCAAGATCAATGTATAACTCAAATATCTTAACAGATGTTGAGGATGTGGTTACTCATAATATATTCTTACAAGTGTGGAGAATGTTGGAGAGGCTATTGATTATAACAAAAATAAAATATGTCATTCTGAAATCAGCATTCAAACAAAGTGTAGTGATTTATCTTATCAATAATATTTTTGACCTCTATTGCGAATATTTTTCTTGAAATCAACTTGTGTTCTTTCTTCTACAAGAGTTGAAAATGTTACGTGTATTAGTTTCTTTTCAAAAAAGCTGTATCACACCTACAAGACATAATATCGTCAATTTTGACAAGTGTAGATACATCCACCCGACGTAATTCAAATTTTTCGGAATTCGATTTCGATGAACATAATTACACAAGCAACATATTACATGATGTTAATATGACAAACGATTCTACAAGATCAAGATGGTTACAAGCAGATGAACTTTTTAAAGATCTACAAAGAGAGTCTCAAGTATGTCCAACATTCTTTGGAACTCCTCAAAGTTTCAAAAAAAAAATGTGTGCTTTGAGAAAGATTTGGGATCAATTCAGATGTAGAAAAATTAGTATATACACACAAAATAAAATGCAAATTCTAATAGAACTTGATCAAACATGAATCAAAATATAAATGGAAGCCAATGTTTGTACATCATTAGTACCCTACTGTATTTCACACATGTGAACATGAAAATAGCAAATATAGATCATTCTACACATCGAATTGCAAGATATCACAATTATAGTGCACCAATGGATAGTAGAACCCAAGAGAACCATGTATAAGCATGAAATGAGATAGAGAAGAGAGAAGATCTGCTTCTCCATGAGTTACATCCTTTTATAGGAGGTCCAAACCCTATTTGACAGCTTGGCTTTCCTTCCAAAATGTAAACCCTACTATTTTTGGGTCTAGATTCAATGTACCCAATATTTATATTTGAATCTACTCAAACTCGACTACCAACTTTCCCACACTTTCAAAAAGTATTTATTCAAATGAAATTTAGACTAATTAACTTTGAAAAGTCAAACTCTAAGTCTAATATAAAGTTGGCCTCAATTTGTCAAATATAAAAATGTAACAAATATGATTAAACTAGTTGAATTTCTCACACTCCCTCTTCAACTAGTTTTATCATAGACTTTGATAACACTCCAAGTGAAGTCATATGCTTCATAAACAAGTCCTTTGTGAAGATATCAGCTACATGTTCCCTTGAGGGGACATGTTGAAGCTCCACCTCCTTTGCAATGACTTGCTCCCTTTTAAAATGATATTGCACCTCAATATGCTTGCTCCTAGCATGAAAGATAGGATTGGATGCCAATCTTTGGGCTATTGATTGTCACAAAATAGGATTGGGCTCATCCTTGATCCATACCATCTCCTTTGTGCAATGTGTAAGAGCTTTGTACTCGGCCTCACTAGATGACAATGATATAGTGGCTTGTTTCTTCAACATCCATGATATAGTTGCATCACCTATGAAAATACAATGAGCACCAATGGATTTCATATCCATTATATCTCCAGCATGGTCCGAATTTGAGAATCCTCAAAGGTTAGGTGATGATCCCTCATACAGTATGCCAAAATCTCGAGTTCCAATGATATACCTCAAAACTCGTTTTCCTAGCTTCCAATGCTCCTCACTAGGATCTTGCATGAATTGACTCAATCTTCCAACACAATAACGTAGATATTGTCTAGCAATGGTTAGATAGATGAGTGAACCAACTAGCTTTCTATAAAGAGTAATGTCCTTGAAGGATCTTTCACTACCTCTTATAGTTAGATTTACATGATACTCCATAGGTGTATCAGTAACTATTGCATCTACCATATGAAGTCTTTCTAGAATAGAATTAGCATAATTCTCTTGACAAATAAAAGTATATTGAGAAGATCTAATGAGTCCTATTCCCAAAATGTAATGCAAGTTTCCAAGATCATGCACCTCAGATTCCTTCTTAAGAGCACTCTTGATATCCTCCACATCTTAATTGTCTCCACCACTCAAGATCATATCATCCACATAGATTAGAAAAATGGTAACATCATTTTCAGCAAACATATAATAAAGTGAATGATCATACTCACTCATAACAAAGCCTTGAGAGAGTAAAAAAGTGTTAAGCTTAGCATACAAACTCCTTGGTGCTTGCTTAAGGCCCTTTGTAGTAGACACACATGATTTGGCTTTGTTGATGAAATGTAGCTCTTGGGTTGCTCCATGTACATTTCTTCCTCAACATCACCATTCAAGAATGCATTTGTAATATCCATTTGCCATAGATCCCATCCATGAAGTGTAGCAAGTGAGATGATGACTTGAATGCTTACCATCTTTGCCATGGGTGCAAAGGTCTCATCATAGTCAATCCCTTGTTCTTGAGCATATCCTTTTGCCACCAACCTTGTCTTGTACTTGTTGATAGATCCATCTTGGTTTGTCTTCACCTTGAAGATCCATTTGCATTTGAATAGCTTTCTTGTCCTTAGGTAACTCCACCAATCTCCATGTTCCATTCTTCATAAGGGCTTGATACTCAAGATCCATTGCTTTGGATCCACTCCTCTTCTTTCCTTGCTTCATCTACACTTGTAGGTTCATCAAAAGAGGTTAGGAAAGCAACATAATTTCCAAAAACTATAGAGAGTAATGTCCTTGAAGGATCATTCACTACCTCTTATAATTAGCTTTACATGAGACTCCATAGGTGTATCACAAGCTTTTGCATCTACCATATGAAATCTTTCTAGAATATAATTAGCATACTTCTCTTGACAAATGAAATTAGATTGAGAAAAACTAATGACTTCTATTCCCAAAATGTAATGCAAGTTACTAAGATCATGCACCTCAAATTCCTTCTTAAGAGCACTCTTGATATCCTCCACATCTTGATTGTCTCCACCACTCAAGATGATATCATCCACATAGATTAGCAAGATGATAACATCATTTTCAGCAAACCTATAATAAAGTGAATGAACATACTCACTCATAACAAAGCCTTGAGAGAGTAAAAAAGTATTAATATTAGCATGCCAACACCTTGGTGCTTGCTTAAGGCCATACAAACTCTTTTGTAGTAGACACACATGATTTGGCTTTTGTTGGTGAAATGTAGCTCTCGGGTTGCTCCATGTACACTTCCTCCTCAAGATCACCATTCAAGAATGCATTTGTAATGTCCATTTTCCATAGATACCATCCATAAAGTGTAGCAAGTGAGATGATGACTCGAATGCTTACCATCTTTGCCACGGGTGCAAAGGTCTCATCATAGTCAATCTCTTGTTCTTGAGCAAATCCTTTTCCCACTAACCTTGCCTTGTACTTATTCATAGATCCATCTTGGTTTGTCTTCACCTTGAAGATCCATTGGCATCCAATAGATTTCTTGTCCTTAGGTACTCCACCAATCTCCATGTTCCATTCCTCAAGATCCATTGCTTGGATCCACTCCTCTTCTTTCCTTGCTTCATCTACACATGTAGGTTCATCAAAAGAGGTTAGGAAAGAAAAATTATTTCTAGAAACTACTTGTTTACGCTTTTCATCATATGTGAGCCTTGAAGGTACTTGTCTTTCCCTTGATGTTCTCCTTGGATTTTGACTTGATGAAGGTCCATCATCATCACCATCTAAAGTAGGATCCTTTACATCAATATCAAGAATGTTACATCCATCCACATCATCATCAATAGTACTTGAAGACACTTTTGGAATGTTCCCCTAATTAAAAATGACATCTCTACCAACAATCACTTTGTTAGTGGTAGGATTGTAAACCTTGTAGGCCTTACTCACCTCACTATATCCAACAAAAATACCTTTCCTTGAAGATGGATCCTCCTTGGTCCTATCATCAAGAGTAATGTTGAAATAGCATGTGCATCCAAAAGTTCTTAGAAGGTTGACACTCGGCCTCCTCTTGAATAGCATCTCAAAAGGTGTCCTTCCATCCAAAATAGCACTCGGCCACCTATTGCACAAGAAATTGGCACACAACAAAGCTTGATCCTAAAATGGTTTATCAAGATTAGCACTTAACCTCGTGGCTTTAGCACTTTCACATAAAGTCCTATTTTTTCTTTCAACCACTCCATTTTGTTGTGGAGTCCTTGGTGTTTTATACTCCCTCTTGATCCCATGCTCATCACAAAAGGCCTTGAACTTGGTAGATATGTACTCACCACCATTGTCACTTCTTAAGCACTTAATTCTTGTGGAAAATTGGTCCTCCCTTGCATTCTTGGACTTAACAAAGACATCATACACTTCATCTTTGCTCTTTAGTTGATAGATCCAACAAAATCTACTAAAATCGTCAATGAAAGTTAGATAGATCTTAGCTCCACTATTGCTAATTGTAGTAACTCCATGAATATCCAAATGTACAAGTTGAAAAAGCTTTGTAGATCTAGATGTAGACCTAGCATAAGGTAGTCTATGTGACTTAGACAAAGCACAAGACTCACAAACATGATTGATGCCATTTAAGAAACTTGAAAGACCTATCACAACCTTCTTTCTAGCCATTACCTCCAATGACTTGAAGTTGAGGTGTCCCATCCTTTTACGCCAAACCTCTTGAATAGGTATTGCTCTCTTGCAACACATCCAACTTGGTTAGCAATAACACAAGCATCTAGTTTGAACAACTTCCCTTGCCTTTCACCTTTTTCAATCAAGACATCCTTCCTTTTGATCGTACAAGCATCTCCATCAAACTCAACCTTGAGGCCTTTACTTAACAGTTGACTCACACTAAGCAAATTCTTGGTAACAGATGGAATAAACAAGAAATCTTCAAAATGAACATTCCTATTTGTAGAGAGAGAAATAGGTGTGAAGAATTGCCAAAAATTGACAAATCTAGCTTGATCAAAAAGTATGTAGTATAATGTAAATTTTGTACATAAGTGGATTCCACACATGTGAGGCCAAGATGCCACATGGCAAACCACTCCTAATGTATGTTAGGTCAATTCAAGAGAGTTAGTCATGTCTATTTGGTGGTCATCCCTACTTTATAGGACCTACACCTAAGTTTGAGGTGAAAATTTGACCAACTAGCTACCTACCAAGCATAAGTCTAGGATCTAGGCTAGGGTTTCATTTTAGGGCAAGAAGGGTGAGTTAACTTCCTTATTACATGCTGGAAATCCACCTAAATTCAAGAAGGAAGTCGAATTTGCTATTTATTCCAAGCTCTCATAGTGAGAAGATAGAAAATTTTTGGAGCTCATTGGCAATCTCAAGCTAGTTCACTATGTACATTGAGTTTTTGTTATCCAAATGAAACCAAATCAATTTCTACATGTTTCTCAGGTTGAAGGCCGTATAAGGCCTGTAGTACACACGTGTGGGCTCGGATTTCAATGTTGATCAAGTCTTTTGATTGTTAATGCTTGTTGTTTGTCAAATTGCCAATCTAGATCAACTTTTTTGTGTCTATTTTTTTTATAGATTGTTAAGCAAGCATCCAATCACTCTTGTGGATCTTTTGTAGATCCATTTATGGTACTAAAGTACAGTACTTTCACAATAGGAATTGTGCCAATCCCTTTGATTGCACACTCACCATCATTGGCCGTGTAGATCACCCTCTTGTCATCTCCATATGCCACCAAACAAGTGAAGTACTCTTTGTGAAAAGTCATGTGTGAACTTGCTCCACTATCAATCCACCATGGATTTAGATCTCCATCATTAGCAAGAATACATGAAGACATCACAAAAGCATCATCATTTGCATCTTGGACATCCAAACCATCCTCATCAAGAGTAAGATTACCTTGCTTGTCTCCTTGATCTCTCTTCTTCTTGTAGCACTCACTTGCAAAGTGTCCTTTGATTCCACAATAGAAGCACTTGAGCTTTGATCTATCCTTCATTTTTCCACTTGAAGAAGCATGCACTTGATCTTGCCCTTTAGACCACTTACCTTTTCTTTTGCCCTTGAGTTTTCCCTTTGTGAACATAGCCTCCTCTTGAAGTGTTGATGTAGATCCGCCTCTTGCTTGAAGCCCATATTTTTCATTGATCAAGATCTCTTGAAGATCAATCAAACTTCAAATTGAGTGAGTGAGAGAAGAAATAGATCTCTTTGTGAGTGCTAAGGCGTTAAGGCCACATGCTTCTCTATCCAAACCATTTTGGGGTGAAACAATAACTTGTTCTAATTATTTGTGCAATAGATTGCCTAACTAAGCCATTGGAGGAATCACACCATTTGAAGCTCTATTTGGAGAGAAGCCCAATCTCAAGGATCTCAAAGTTTTTGGATCCACTTGCTATGTACACCAATCCTTGGATAAGAGGAAGAAGGATGATGCAACATCCATCAAAGGCATCTTTGTGGGATATGGTGAGAATAACAAAGAATATAGAGCCTTCAATCCCATCACTAGCAAGGTGATAGTGAGTAGAGAATTTAATTTTTTATTAGTGAGGAGATAGAAACATTTTGGAGCCTCAAGGAGAAACTCGAGTTTTCTCTCTATCCAATGAAACCCAGCTTTGGTACACTTCAAACTCTGTCTATAGGCCGTACTACAGCCTAAATTTCACACGTGGGAACTTGGATTATAGTTTTTGATCAATGCTCTAATTGTCTCTACTTGTTTTCTATCAAGCTGCTAAACTAGATCTTGTTCTCTGATGACTAGTATCTGATAGATTGTTTAACAAGCATACAATCAACCTCGTGGATCATTCAAAGATCCATTTATGGTCCTTAGTACTGTACTTTTAACACCAAAGAAGAAACTATACATACAATGTATTTTATTTTTTTAAAGTACAGTTGCTATGTGAGCTTGGAGTGGGAAACTGTTTTTTATGTGGTTGTTACTATGTTTCATAATCAGTGATTATGTTTAGAGCAAATCTTAACTTGGTATCAAAGTCATACAGGGAGTGTGTGGTATATAGTAGTCGTTGAAGAGAGCTTCGAGAGAACAATTTTTTAAGAGTTTGGGATTTACTATGCATTGTTTTGGGCTTACAGAATCCTGGCAAGCTCAACTAGGGATCCTTAGCATGTGCATAGCAACAGATAGTTCAAAAATGGGCAAAATTTGAGAATTTTGTAGTTAATTTCTGAAAAGAAAAAATCGGGCCAAGGTTACAAGTTTTTCAAAAACTCGACAATAACCTCACCATCCGTACACTGTTTTGGATGTCGTAAGGATAAAAAGGTAGCTATTCTAGCCCACTCAATAGCCATGAAAAAATTCTAAACTTTTTGTTGGAGAATTGCCAATTATCAAAGAACCTAGTGGTTTTTTGCGAAAAGAAAAAGGTGAAAAAAAAAAGGTGAAAAAAAATAAAAGAAAAAATCTATTTCTCGAGTTCGGCTTATCTCATTGTTTCTCCATGGTTTTTGACAATTGAATGCTATAGGGACTCATAATAGGTAGGGTGCCGTTGGTCTAGGCCTCAAACGACATTGAAAGTGCTCAAAAATTGAATGAGATCAGCCAAAGGAAGGAGTGGAGGGCAGCCACAAGCATAGGAGAGAGTTCTTGCATTCACTTGAAGAAGATGTAGTGTAAAAGAGTGTTAAGGTGTTCTAAGTGTCCACTTCAATGCCCAAATGCACTCCCAACCACAAGATTGCAGCCCACATTCACCAATGGTTATGATTTAACATTGATTTGGTGGACTAGATGGAGTTCTTTGGTTTCAATGGCCAAGATTAACTTGAAGGGACCCGAAGTGCCTTGAAGAGCACAAAAACCTTCTTCATTAAAAAAATTCAGTTTGAAGGGACCCCAGACCCAAAATTTCTTGAAGAGTGAAGTTTCTTCACTATGAAAAAATAGTTCATTTTCTAAAAAGGCCCTTATTTCCACCTCCTTTAACTGTTTTGGACCAAACGAAAGGCTACAGACTCCAAACAAAGGGCACCTAGACTGTGTCTACAAGTATGATACCGCAAAATAGGGTGTTAACTACAAAAAAAGTGCTTAGTGAACACCAAAAGTGGTTTCACCCCTTTTGGGAGCACCGAGGTAGGAGTGTGTGCCTAAAGGCATTTTTGAAACGGGAACCATCTTGCTTCCGATTTAGTGATAAAGTGGTGGGCTAAAAAGTGCAGGTCATTATTTTTGAATTATCGCCAGTGGCTTCGGCATACTCTTTTTAGCCTACAGGTGGAGTTTTAGACATTTTGGAGATGGAAGATATGGGAGAGTCCATTTTGAGAAAAAAAAAAATTGGACAAGATTTGCATTTTCTCAGAAGTTGCTTGTTGATAAGCGGCAAAAAATGCAAAAAAGACGACATTGCATTTTTACACATAATTCTTGACAAGCGACAATGTCGCAAAAAGGTGACATTGTAATTTTACTCATTATTTTTTATAGTGCTAATTGACTATGGCAATATTGTCGGGTTTTGTAGAGAGAGAAAATCCGACGGAGAATAATCCAACATTCTTGAGATGAATGATGTTTTGGATATTGTTATAGGTTTGTAGGAGAGGCCAGCAACACAACAAGATCAAATGAGGTATAATAAGAGGGCCAAAAGGGCTCTACACATGATCAAGATGAATGGTACCAATGAGCTTCTCAAGGAGGTTGGTAAGAGTACTTCATCTAAGGATGTTTGGGATTCATTGAAGAAGCTTTATGAATCCAAGTCTACCTCTAGAGTGTTGACTCTAAGAAGGAAAACATTTTTCTTATTTGAAAAAGAGTGAAGAAAGTCCAAATACTTTTATTTTGAGGATGAAAGCATTGAATGATGAGTTGGCTTGCATTGATGAGAGCATTAAGGAAGGAAAGCAAGGGTTTATGGACATGACAACTCTCTCTTTATGCCATTAGAACTACAAAAGTCAATAAACTTATTGGAGATATATTCACCTCCATTATCACTCCTTAATACCTTAATCTTGGTACTAAGTTGATTTTCTACCAAATCTTGAACTTTACAAAAGAATCAAACACCATTGATTTGCTAGACAAGAGGTACATCCAACAATATCTAGGATAGTCATCAATGAAGATTACATAATGTTTGGCACCACCATTAGACTCATGTGAAAATCTATGAACATCTGAATGGATGAGTTCAAGAGGAGAGCTTGATCTTGATGTAGATCTTGAGAAGGGTAGTTTGTGAGCCTTTGAGAGGTTGCATGCTTCACATCTCTTCCAACACTTTGACAAATGCTTGGGGAGTCCAACTACAAGCTCCTTTGAGACCATAGATTCCATGGCTTTGAAGTTGGGGTGGCCCAACCTTTTTGTGGAGCCTCATGATCCCACATTATCCAAGTTTTTGTTACATATTGTAAAAATTTTCAATTTTTATACATGTAAATGTGCTATAGTGCCTAAATACATGTAAAGGCCTATTTGCACTTTTGTAAATTCACATTTAGGAGAGAACTCGCGACATTTTATGTGATGTTCTATAGAGACGCAGTAGCGGATCTCAACCGACATTTTGACGTTTGGTAAACGACATTGAGGCTGATGATCGTTCCTATAAGGTCGATACTTCTTGCCATTGTACTGACGCATTTGCACAGTTCTGAGTATCAATAGAGAGAGAAGAGCAAGTTTTCATAATTTGAGCATATTTTCCCTCTGTCATCTTTTATAGAATTACTCTTATCATATGAACGAATATGCTCTATATGATCTATAATTGTTTGTGATACTGATCTGTTTGCGTTGCACATATTTCTCACGTTCTACTGAATTTCAGCCACTCTTACGCAAATTTTCAAGCGTCACCAGCAAGCAACAATTTTGACTAATATGTGCAGGGAATTAGCCGAAGTTGTTAAGCATAAGCTTTAGCAGAACTTTATTTCAATTCTGAATGAGCTATGTGTTCAGATAATGAACTTGTTTGATGCTCTGTTCTATTTGCTTCCTGCGATAAGAACTAATTCTCTATGTTTGATTAAGAGGAATCTTTAGCCAATGTGATTCTGTTTGATGGATCCATTTGTTAGTTGCTTACTGATCTGATTGCTTAACTGATATCCGAAGAGCCTGAAAGATAAAGTAATGTTTACAATCACAGACCTTGACCAAATCGTTTCATCATTGGTGTTTCTGGATGCCAATTTACCCAAATATCTTTGGATAACTAGATATGTTGCTGTAGTATTCATTGTGAATATTACACATCCCAGTCCGATTACCGTCATACATACATTTATCATACAAAAGATGAGATTATTCTCTCTCTTGGAGAACGATCAAAACTTTTATCCTACTTAATTCATCGATTTTGTGAAAATCTATAGCAACTAGGCCACCACATAATTTGGCACCCTTTCCGAGATGATGAATTTCATCTTTTGCAATATTTTTAAGTGTACTACATCTATAAATATTTCTCATGTAACGCATGCCAAGAACATACTCTCAAGCAACTCTTGAACATAAATGTTTAGAGTGTGCACAACGATTAGAAGCATATAGAAAATCTAGAGATTTGTATTTGCAGAACCTGCAAAAATCGCCAGTTAGAGCAAGATTAACACCTGAAGCGTTTAATGATCTTCTAAACGCTACTACAGCATTTGTAGATTCATTTGAGAAAAGATTCGTTGAAACACCAAGTTCTACAGATTCATCTGAATCAGATTCGTCTGATTCTACTTGCGAACCAAGTTCAGAATCAAAATCTTTTTCTTCAGAACCATTATCTGAGCGTAGTCTAGATTCTAATCCTCCGAGTCCTCCAAATTCACCTAGTTCACCATCATTTGATAATATGGCTAACCCAGCGCCGCCCACATCTACAAAAATTAGATATGATTTTTTTAAGGGATCATCATCTGAAGATGCGGATAGTTATTTATCGCAGTTTGAATCCATTACTATAGCAAATAAAGAACATACAGATGAGGACAAAGTTAGAATTTTGCCAGGTCTTCTACGGAAGCAGGCTAGGATTTAGTACAGTCAATTAGTACCAGAAACGATTAATACTTGGAAAGCTTTAAAAGCAACATCCCTTAAACAGTTTGAGAGATAGGTTATTTCACTAGATTGTTGGTTTGGCTTAATTCTGTTGAGAAAAAAATCCAAGGAATCACTTAGAAAATATACTCCTAGAGTTAAGAATTTAATAGGAAAGTTAGGAGCCGAGTATCCGGTTCCTATGCAAAATGAATGGTTCTTGGGTAGTTAGCCTAAAAAAATAGATTGTTATTGTCGACAAGGTTTGCTCACTTGGAGCCGCTGAGCCAGGTGGGAGCGCGATGAGCGCGCGCTCCCAGGGTTCCCCCCTCCCTCTTTGACAGGACAGCGAGGGAGGGGGGGGGGTGTTAGGTGTGGCCCTCCGGGCCACGCGATTCAACGAGGGCCAGCGGCCCGGAGGGGTGGGTGAGGCGTGACGGGCCAGCTGGCCCCGAGGGAGAGAGAGAGAGCGGGGGGGGGGGGCGGGTACAAGCGTACAATGGAGGGGGGTGTACTCCCATCCCCCTCCCCCATTTTTTTTCATATTTTTTTTTCAAAATGGGGGCCCAAGGGTAGGGACCGAGGAAGGGGAGAGGTTTGTCACACTAAGTATACCTACATATAGTAATAGAGCAGAATATGTAGATAGAAGAGATTGTGGAGTCCTAGAAATCAGTACTATCATAGGAGATCAGACTATAGATAAATACTAATAGACTCAGGATCCAGTATCAAATTAATAACAAAAACAATGGTTAAGGAATTAGGACTAGAAAAACAGATACATTCTATCACTTACCATGAAATCCATTTAGTAGACACATCCAAATGTATACCAGTAGGGGAGCTAATAGGTATTAGTGTAGTTATAGAGACAGAGACATTTGTTATGAATTTCTTTGTCATAAACCCAGTAGATACACCAACTTATTCAATATTATTTGGAAGACCGTAGCTATATCAAGCAAATGCTATTATAAATTGGTCTACCAAACGTATATTTTTTTCAGACATTTTTACAGCCAGTCCAATAGGGGGTCACCTTTTGAGATGGGGTGAGGAGTTAGCTAGACCTGCTGAATCTTGGATCAATTTCATAGAACCCTATGAGATTGACGAGGATGACGAAATACCAACAACATCTGAGTCAAGGGAAATTCTGGGTGGAACCAGAGCAAGCCTGACCGAAGGGATGGTAGATAAAACAGATTATGTGGAAATAGAGATTAATAAAGATAAAATTTTAAATTGATATAAACACCAATCGGACCAAGAACGTGAAGAGTATATATTACTTCTTCAAAAATACCAAGACGTATTTGCTTGGTCGATGGATGATTTAATAGGAATACCAGTTAAATGGGGCGAACATAGAATAGATCTACAATACCTGTGAGACAACGCCAATATAGATTGAATCCAAAGTATTCCTTATTAGTTAAAGACGAATTAGATGGATGTCTTAGAGCGGGTATTATATATCTTGTTCTAAGCAGTGAGTGGGTGTCACCAATAGTTATAGTACCTAAGAAGAAGACGAACAAGATTAGAGTTTGCCAAGATTTTAGGAAACTAAATGCTGCTACAACAAAGGATTATCATCCTCTATCGTATACAGATACTATTCTTGACCAGGTAGCTGGTCATGAACGGCATTTTAGATGGATTATCAAGTTATAACCAAGTCTTTATAAAGGAGAAAGATAGATCCAATACCACCTTCACCACTGATTGGGGGACGTACATGTATACGTGAATGCCCTTTGGTCTTTGTAATGCACCTGTCACATTTCAACGTATGATGACAAATATTTTTCAAAAAAATTTAAAAAAGTTTTTAGAAATTTTCATGGATGACTTTTGTGTCTATTCATCAACTAAAGACCATTTAGATGCATTAGAAAAAACATTGAGAAGATGTCAAGAGACATCTCTTGAATTGCATCCAGCCAAGTGTTACTTCATGATGAGAAAAGGCATCATGTTAGGACATAAAATTTGAAGGAAAGTATACAAGCCGATATCGAAAAAAGTACAAATGATTTTAGAGTTATTAGAACCAACTAATCTACAAGAGCTTAGAGGTTTTCTAGGACACGTAGGTTATTATCGTAGGATAATTAAGGATTATGCCATAATAATACTCCTTTAATAAGTTTATTAAAAAAGTCTGTTGAGTACCATTGGTCACGGGACCATCAACAAGTTTTTGATCAATTGAAACAGTCATTAGCAGAAGCCATTGGAGTTAGACCTCCAAATTGGGCTAAAAAGTTTCATGTATATGTAGACACATCTTTGTTTGCAATAGGTGTAGTGCTTCGTCAAAAAGATGACCAAAATATAGATTACCCAATTTATTGTGCGAGTAGACAACTTGTTGCATCAAAAAAGAAGCACTAGGAATGATTTATTCAGTAAAGAAATTTAGACATTATGTATTAGATACCCTTTCGTTTTTCACGTAGACTACTACGCATTGAAACATTTAGTGAATAAACCTGATCTTTCGGGTAGGGTAGCTAGATGGGTATTACTATTAGATGAGTTTAATTATGAAGTAGAATTAAGAAGAGGCAAGGATCACCAAAATGCGAATTATATATCTCGCCTCCAAA
Organism: Diphasiastrum complanatum; assembly: GCA_029204225.1. Classification (NCBI taxonomy): domain Eukaryota; kingdom Viridiplantae; phylum Streptophyta; class Lycopodiopsida; order Lycopodiales; family Lycopodiaceae; genus Diphasiastrum; species Diphasiastrum complanatum. The sequence goes on from CM055095.1 coordinate 53,715,939, forward strand.
CAAAAAATCAGTTTGAACCCATATCTGATGAATTTCCGGATGAACATATAATGCATATCCAATCATCAATTTATATGGATATTATTAACTTTTTACAAGACCAGATTTATCCTAAACATTTTAATTAACAACAAAAAATTGTTTTTCTCTCGAAAGTAGGACCTTATACGATTATAAATAGAATATTGTATAAGTTAGGAGCTGACGATAGTCTTTGCCGAAATTTGTTGTTTTATTCTGGGATGTTGCGTAAGCTAAAGTAGCTTAACCAACGATTTGACAACTTCGGAGCATTTTTACTGCCAAAAAATTTTCGATTAAAAGCCCAAGCTGATTTGAATTAATGGCTAATCATTGAATAGATTTTGCATTCGGTTTTTTCTATATATTGCACAAATGAAATTCCTACGCATGATGGTCCAAAATTTGTAATCATGTGTTTAAGATTTTAGGGGATCATCATGGTCGTGTGATGTCAGGCGAATTTTCATTTGCCACCCCTAACTAGAATCTCATTCCCTCCATCTGCATATAAAAACCGAAATTTAAAAAAAAAATATTACGTTTGGTTGCAATCATTTCGGGTATAAACTTTCTAATAGAGCAATGTCCTAAAAAATGTAGTTTTTTATGGACAATACTGTGGGTATAGAGTTTATACCAATGATTTTGCAAAATGAAAAAAACCATTGTATGCATCGAAATCTTATTCACACCATTTTTTAAGCCATTACAATTCCACAATCACTTTAACTGCATTTGAAAAAACATAGCCCGTATTGACTACAAAAAAGTCTATAGAAGTAGGAAAATGACAACGAAAAACCATAAAAAAAAACTTGTCGATCGAGCACCCCCTCCAGCCATGCAACTTACAAAGAAAACACTAAGTTAACTAAAGTGTTAACTTAAGTTTACCTACCCTCCCCCCCCCTCTTCCTCAACACGCCTTTACCCTCCCTCCTCGGGTTTCACCAAAATTCGAGAGCAGAGTAGGAGATGACCAGCGCGCGCCAGAAGCCCGAGAGAGAGAGAGAGAGAGAGAGAGAGAGAGAGAGAGAGAGAGAGAGAGAGAGAGAGAGAGAGAGAGAGAGAGAGAGAGAGAGAGAGAGAGAGAGAGAGAGAGAGAGAGAGAGAGAGAGAGAGAGAGATATGGAGGCGCCATCCCTCCACCATTTACTCTATTGATGACCCTTATAGGTAGCAATCCGAAGGGCGCACTACAGCAAGCAGGAGGCACACGGCACTAGAGGCTGACGACAACTGTTTTCTCCATTGTTTTCTATGGAAACTTTTATTTGAAGCTTATCACATCAACTCTCTATTGTTTTTGCATATTTCAATCCTCTTGCACAATTAAATGTAGTCCCAAAACTGCAAAGATTTGTAAACATGGATTCCCATTTGAACCATGTGTATCTTGCACTGAGTTGGACACCAAAACTAAACGATGGAAATATTTTCGATCAAGGTACGAAGATCGAAATGTGGTACCCTATCACCCAACAGTGCTTTGGCTATGGCAAGCACACATGAATCTACAACGAATCACAAACACGGGTTGGTCATACTATGTTTTAAAATATGCGATGAAATCAGATCCTATAGGATCATTGAATTTGAATGCTGCTGATGCCAAATGAATAGGATTGAATCATTTAGACGAAAATGTGTTGAAATTGATACCTAGTTATGTTTTGACAAAACCGATATCATTACCATAAATTTGTTTCATGTGTTTGAAAATCCCTATCATCAAGAAAAGTGAAGCAATCCAATACATCGGTAGTTCATCACCACCAGAACTGCGTCACAAATTTGTCAATTTTAACAATACAATCCTACTACATCCAATTGATATCTACACGTATAGGCTTGAAGTCCTCGAAAACATTACTTTTTGTAACTATTTGCATCAATTCGTTGTGACTAAAAAGAAATATATTGATCAACTAGAATACTATCTATACAAAAACAATAGAATAGTCAAATTCTCAAACTACCATCCAGCATATCAAATTGAAGGATTTTTTTTAAATATATTGTTGGAAAAATACGAGTTCCGAAAAGAAAGAGAGCTTTTGAGCTCCATCAACAAAGATGGATCTTATTACACGGAATGCATGCTGCGTGATATCATTCGAAGCGAAATGCACATTTTTGGGTCAAAAACACTACAGGATCATTCTTGGTGCTGGAATTGGTCAGACTTATTGAGGTCATAAGTCAATTTTGGTTTAGCCCAAAGGTTTTGACAAGTACTCGTCATAGAATGCAATTCTAGCTAACATTGTGTTGAATTTTGGTTGTTTTGGAGAATATTTTGGATTCATTATTGCATAGTGATTCAACCTGGTCTTGTAGGGATGATTTTGAGAGGCATTTATGTGCATTTGATTCATTTTGATTCAGGCTAGGTGAATCCAAGCACCTTGTTGCTGGAAATTAAGTCCATAGTTGTCTCCTTGGTGAATACTAATTTCTATTTCAAGATTTTTCTTGCACGTTTATTGATCATTGATCTAGGGTCAGATGCAATCTACTTTGGTTCTATGTATGCTCATCTGATACCTATAGGAATCATGGCCGAATTACTCAAAGTTGACTTCATCGACTTCCCAGCTAATCTACATCATAACAAAGAATATTCATTCCCATTTGTTTCTACATTCGAATGTCATGTTATTTGAAGAACATCGAAGACCTGGCCATCTTCAACAACTTCAATCGATAGTTTACTAAACAGCTTCAAAGTGTCCAACTTGTTTGACATCTTTGACGACTTCGATTGTTGGTTCACTCAACTGCTTCTATCCGAAGTGCTCAACTTTTAGACTACTTTGACAAGCGATAGACTAAACAACTTATGTTCAAAGTATCCAAAGTGTAGGACTTCATCGACAACTTCAGCAAAGTCACTATTTCCAACCAGTCTGCAAAAATGAACTATTTGTCGCACAGTTTGTATTTTCTCAAAAAAGCAACAAAACAGTCTCTTCAAAAAAATGAATTATTTTTTCATGACCTTCGAGTTTTTCCACATTTTTTCGAAGAGAGAGAAAAAATGAAGGCTTTCTATTTTGATGAGAAACATCTCCAGCCACTTCCTGAAATATGCAAGTGAGAGAAATTATGCGACATTCTCGTCCATGTTAGTGATCCCGAGTAGTCTAACTATATACATATTGTACAGTTGTTATTCTGTCATTATATGTCATTGTAGTTCAACCACTTCAACTACAACAAATACTTAGTTGAAAGATAGACATTTATTGTAATTAACTACAAGGATGCGGTGCATGAATACACTCTCATCACACCTTCTAACTGATGCTCTGCCAACAGAGCAAATGATATTGAGCATCCAGGTTACGCCTCTCTTTTTTTTAAGGCTGTAACATATTCAATGTTGTTCAAGCTTTTATTGTAATATAGAAGCAACACATTTTTCATCTGTGTTTAACATAGATGTATGATGTTGTGATTTGATTACACTCTTATTGCTTGTTCACACTTGTTCACTCACTCTGATCAGATCACGGACATCAATGACTCCTTAGTATCAGATCAGGCAATGGCTATCTTTGACGCCTGAGGAACTTGCATTATCAAACTACACTTTCATCTTTACATTCTGAACTAAAATTTGTTTTGAATCTAGTTTACATTAATAACACATCTCTTCTAATCTCTTCGGTGGACTGTACTCATTTTATTTAGGTATGAATAAATTTTAAAATCCTATAAAAGAAAAGGCTTGAGCTGTGAGTCCATTTATGCATTAACCATATTTTAGACTATTGTTTGCTAGTAGCAGCCCATAAGAACGGAGATTTTTCTATTTGTATTACTGTTAGCATGTTACTCCTCATCTTCTTCATCTAACAAAATTAGAGTTATTGACAAGCTCAACAAAACTAACTTCTATATCTGGAAGTTAAAAGTCCGGATGATGCTGTTAGATAGAGATCTTTAGAATGTTGTAGACGGGTATGGAAGACGACGATCATCAATCAACTAAGGCCTAGAAGACCAAAGATCAGAAGGCCCTAGCAGCGATCACGCTGAATCTAGCCGACTCCCAAATATCACATGTTACCACGTGCAAGTCCTCCAAAGAAACATTAGACTTGTTATCAAATTTGTATGAGACTCACAATGTAACTACAAGGTTGCATCATAGACTAAAGTTTTTTACTTTAAGAATGTCTGATTCTACAGCCATTACTTCTCACATCAACAGTTTCAAGTCTTTATTAGATCAGCTATCAGCTGTAGGATGTGCTATTCAAAATGATGATGTTGTCATGACCTTGCTTTCTTCTTCACCAAAGTCCTTTGAATACTTTGTTGTTGTGATCTCCACTCAATCTGACCTGACTCTTCAAAAGGTCATCAGTCATCTTCTTCAAGAAGAACTGCGGAGAAAAACCAATGATCTGTCCATCAAAGACAAGTCCTTGGTCCTATACACCAAGAAGAAAGACTATTCCAATGGGCAAGAATCAAATGCAGCAGCAAAAGCCTCGTACTCAATCAACGAGTAGTGGATCGAACAAGAAACTCTTCTGCAAATATTGGAAGAGAGCTAATCACAACATTAAGGAGTGTCGTATCCGCATCTAAAATGAGGCAAAGAAACAACAACAACAACAACCAGACTCCTCCAATGTGGCGGAATTCAAGGAGCAAGATTTTGACAAACCATCACACTTGTTAATGGCTTACAATAGTAGCAACAAAGACTATGATAGCTGGTACCTAGACAATGGCGCTACCCAACACATGACTTCTCTCGAGGAATGGTTAATTGAGTATGCAGCTTATAGCAAAGATCAATTCATCTATCTCGGAGATTCAAGCACCATTTGCATAGAAGGAAAAGGAATAGTCAAGATCATATTCAAGAACGATCTTTCTATTTGTGTTCTGAATGTTCTTCACATACCTCAGCTATCTAAGAATCTGTTATCAGTCTCTAAGATAACAAATGAAGGCTACCTTGCTATTTTCTCTTCTAAACAGTGTACAATCTTCGATGAAGATACCACTCTGACTACATGCACTAGAATCGAAAATCTATATGTACTCTATGACTCAGTTGCATTAGCTAGTACTTCTCATGAAAATGTAAACAATCATGCTATTTTGTGGCATAGTCGATTTGGACATGTGAATACAAGATCACTTTCTTACATGTGGTGTAATAATTTAGTTGATGGATTGTATTTCACTCTTTAATTAGATATTAAATTATTTTTCTATGAATCTTGCATCTATGGCAAATACTCTAGGAGCAAATTTCCTAGAACACATTCTTGTGAAATTTTAGAGAAATAAACCAAGAATAGATCTAGATCAGATCCTCAAAAGGTATTGGAAGCTAGATTACTTGATCTACTAATCAACCAATGATTAGATCTAGAATAAGATCAATTTTCCATCAAAAATCTAGCAAGAACAACAAGTAAATGATTAAACTTAAGACCTACTGCCTTCACACATGTGAATAACAGTAACTATACGGACTTACAGCAGAGAGTGAGGTACATAAGTGTTAGAAAGCAATAGAACCATAAAATCACAACACAAATATGAGAATACTCAAGATATGCCTCCAAAACCAAGATCTTGTTTCATTGATTTCTCAAAGTGGATCCATCATGGATTAAATACAAAAATCATCATACTCTCTCTCTCTCTAAGACACTTCTAGCACGTGTGAGACAAGTCATAGTGCTTATCCATATCCACTTTGGCTAAGATTCCATCAATTTGCTACATCATCATTGGTGGCTAGTGTTGACCTTCTAGACTCCTACAAATTAGGAGATAGGTCCTACAATCTAGGAGATTTGACTTTTGACTTGTATGAAAACTATATACAATGGATCTAAACTTTCTATATGATATTTCACACATGGGAGACCACTCCTACCCATGTGATATAGCACTTTCTACCACTAGAATGGTGCCAAGTGGCATAATACTACTAAACTAGTTTTTGGCCAATTTAGCCACTAGTTTCCAAATCAAATGATATGTACAACCTATTTGATCTATCTAAATGACTTAGGCATAGATTTCACATGTGGGAACAGGCACCACCATGTCTAATGATGATAGGTACAAGTCATTATGGTATTTACAAGATTTAACCAAGTTAGCTTTTGCCAATTTTAACACTCCTCCTCAAAACTAACTTGATACATCTATGGTACATCTATTTACAACACTTAAAACTGATCATTGCAGGTTCATAGGTGTGAAGATTAGCCAATACGTTTGATGAAGATCCAAGATCACCATATCTGATAGTGCCTCCTTGATGTTGACTTCTTTGATGAACTTGAGAGCTTTACACCACTTGATCACTTTTTCCATTGATTTGTTCCATCCTTGAAACATATGGTTGATCCAAAAGCTCCTCCTCCTTAAAAATAGCTGCAGTTCCATGAGAAAATAAATATTCCTTCTTGACTCATAAGGATCACAAAGATCCAACATCATGTTACCAAGATCCCGAGAATTAGGCTCATCAACATTGGCAAGACTATGCATGCTATAATAACCAAGAGTTTGCATCATATCTTCATGCTTGATTTCCATGCTAATCTCAGATCTCATGAGGCTAAATACTTCACTATGTAGATAAGTATCCTTAGAGGATGATTCACTTACTCTCATAAAGAGTTTACAATTTGCCTCAATACATGAAAAAACACAAATTTTCACACTATGAGTGAACAAATCACTCTTGCTCTTGCAAGACTAAAGAGCATACATTTGATAAAATAACCATTTTCTTTCTAATTGATCTAAAATCAATTTCAAATCATTAAGAACATCAACTATGTTCTCAAGAGAGACATCATACTCAACTAGCATTGCTTTACTCCAACTTTGAGTTGCAAAAGTCTCACTAAAGCAAATTGATTCACCAAATGACATAAGAGAAGCAAGCATGAGATGTATACCACTTGAAATGTGCTGCTCTTTCCCTTAAAATGTGAGCCATATGAGCTCAACCATGTCTCTTGATATTCTTCTTGGAATCATAACTTGAGAAGGACTCTCCTCCTCGATCGTTGGCACACTTGAACCTTGAGATGACTCCTCAAGGTCAACTTCTTGGTGCTCCTCCTTGATGGAAATCTGAGACCTCCATGTCTCAAAATGATCACAACAAACATGATTATATAATGTGCACTTCATATGATCATCAACATTACTTATGCTAAAACCATAAGTCCAAAAATCACCATAGCTTGGCATACTTTTTCTAATATTGAAATCAAAAAGCATTTCCATCTCAATAAGGCTAACTACTTGCTTATGGATATAAGTGTCCACTTTGGATGTTTCACTTATTCTCATAAGAAGTTTACAACTTGCCTTTAAAATTAAAAATTTACAATTTTCAACATTGTGAATGAACACATCATTCATGATCTTATTTAAACCAAAAGAAAATACATCATGAAGACATTTCCATTTCCTTGTCTTTATACTCAATGTAAGTTTACAAGGAAAACATGCTTTGTCTAGTATTGCCTTAATCCACCTTTGAGATACAAAAATCTCTTCAAAGCAAAATAGTTCTTCATAAGATGTCATGAGAGCATAAATGGAACTAGATTGCTCCTCCTTACTCTTGCTTGGTTTATCTTGGATCATAACAATAACTTTGAACTTATCCAAAGTTCCAGACAAAATGCATTCCAAGGACATGAAATAAATCCAAGTGACATTAATGAAAGTGAGATCTATCTTTGCATCTTGGACCAAAGGCACTTCCAAATAAAAACTTCAAAAGGTTTGAAATGTGTGGTGATGGACTTTTGAACACAAATCTTGTAAGTCCTTGTGAGACTCCAAGCCTCATGCATCTTTCCACAAAGGAAACACCTTTCCTTGGATTTGACCTTCTTGCCTTTGCACTTTGAACTTGAAGCTCCATCCTTCACCTCAGCCCCCTTGCTTTGGTTCTCCTTGGATGAATTGGTCTTCATTTTGTAGCATCTTGAGACAAAATGATCTCTCTTGCCACAAAGGTTGCACTTGCCTCCAATAGGTTACCACCTATTGATGCCATGATGAGGAAGTAAAACCTTGTGATATGACTTTTAAAAATGTAATTTGTGACTCTCAAGAGACTAGATTTGAACACATTCAACAATCTAGAAGGATCTACACAAGATCTAGACCACAAATTTCGAATCATATCTCTTTTCAACCTAGTCAAATGGAAACTAAGCTTTGCTTTGATCACTAAGACAAAAGCACTCTAGAAAATCATAAAAATAAGATCCAAACATTACTATTGGACTCAATAAACACCAACGACTCTTTCTATTGAGATTTGAAATGGATTTGAAAAGATTTGACACCAAGATTTTCCTTTTCTCTTGACTAGTTTACTCAACTTTTGAGATTCTTGAACAAAGGATGGGTTTTGTTTCAAACACATGAAAATAAAACTTAATCACTTATTTTGGATCACTCTTGGCCCAAATACTCTACCATTTTAAAGTTGGATTGAATTTAATTTGGTTTGACAACAAACTATACCACAAATTTTCACTTAAAAAAAGGATCTACTTGATCACATAAACTTTACATGTATAGTTGATTCAAACACACAAAGATCAGATCCAATTACCCCTTTTGGAATCCCTCTTGACCCAAAGAATCTCACTCTTGAGATTTGGAATGGATACAAAATGGTTTGATAACAATCTATGTCAATAATTTTTCACCAAGCTTAAAAATTTAACATCTAGAGATTCACAAAGATCCCAACCATGTATGAAAACTCAAATATGGACTCCTCCATGTTCTAGACACCCAATGGGATAACAACTTGACCCTCACACTCTCACAAAGAAAGGTGAATAGAACCTATTTGAGTTTCATACATACAATGTCAAATTTGCTCAAAAAAATTGAATTCATTCACCCCTATTGGACTCCACTAAGTACCAATGACTCTACCTCTTTAGAGTTGGAATGAAATTCAAATATTCAGAAATGTGATGCTTATTTCTCACTAAGATATGTGCTTACAAAGAGCTAATGCCACTTAGCAAGATTTGATCACCATGAAGCAGACAATATTTCCACCAAAGTAAAGAAATGAGTTACTAGATCTTGCCCTCTACAAAGGAAGGAACTCTTAGGATTTTTGGATCAAACACTACACATGTGACTCACACACCTCTATGACTCTCTTTCAAGCCAAACGAAACTCAACCCTTTGAGTAGGAGTGGAACAATGTGACTTAGATCTCAAAAATCACTTCTAGAACTCTCCAACAATGCTTATCACCTTGTATTGGTAGATTTTGCCTTTATGAGTGTTTGTGCTCTAGAAATCCACTTAAGATTTCACTTGGAGGACTTATTCAAGGGTGGATTCTATCACTTAGATGCTTCTAGTCTCAACCCTTTCACTCTTGAACACATCTAGAATGAAGGTACAATGGATTTCAATCTCTTCCCTTGCAAATCACTCCTTAATCTATGGTTTTTGGCAATCTTTCACTCTCAACTTTAATGCACACCCAAAGCATCTGAGAATCAAATTTAATGTACTGTAATAAAGCTTCAAATCATCTACATGATTGATCTATACCAAGAATAAATCAAAGGAATAGAAACAATGCATTAGAAAGCTTGAAAAATGCACTAGATTGACTAGTTTTGGGTGTATTAGACATTAAATGCACCAAAACTAAATTTTATTGCTCAGAACAGGTTTTGTATGGCCTCACACGTATGGGGAGTACACTTGAATCGCACAACAATATTTGGTACAAATATAATGATTCTATCTATCCATTCAAACTCGCTACCTCAAGATTAGCTAGTTTCCAAAAACTTGCTAGTTTGGGTGTATGAGTAAGATATAGCATCAAAATGAAAAATATAGCTCCAAAACTAGTACTGTATAGACTCACACGTGTGAAAAGTACCCCTGCAGGCCACAACCAAGTTTGATGCACAAATATCAAGGCTAACTAATCTTCAAACTCGCCCACTCAAGATTAGTAAGTTTTCTCAAAAACTTGCCAATCTGGGTGTTGTTTAGATCAATGCTTCAATCTCTTGTACTTGGCTCTGATACCATGTGAAATTTTAGAGAAATAAAGACCAAGAATGGATCTAGATCAGATCCTCGAGAGGTGTTGAAAGCTAGATTCTTGATCTACTAATCAACCAATGATTAGATCTAGAATAAGATCAATTTCCCATCAAAAATCTAGCAAGAACAACAAGCAAATGATTAAACTTAAGACCTACTGCCTTCACACGTGTGAATAACAGTAACTGTATGGACTTACAGTAGGAGTGAAGTACATAAGTGTTAGAAAGCAATAGAACCATAAAATCACAACACAAATATGAGAATACTCAAGATATGCCTCCAAAACCAAGATCTTGCTTCATTGATTTCTCAAAGTGGATCCATCATGGATTAAATACAAAAATCATCATAATCTCTCTCTAATCCACTTCCAGCACATGTGAGACAAGTCATAGTGCTTATCCATATCCACTTTGGCTAAGATTCCATTAATTTGCCAAATCATCATTGGTGGCGAGTGTTGACCTTCTAGATTCCTACAAATTAGGAGATAGGTCCTACAATCTAGGAGATTTGACTTTTGACTTGTATGAAAACTATATACAATGGATCTGAACATTCTATATGATATTTCACACGTGGGAGACCACTCCTACCCATGTGATATAGCATTTTCTACCACTAGAATGGTGCCAAGTGGCATAATACTACTAAACTAGTTTTTGGCCAATTTAGCACTAGTTTCCAAATTAAACGATAGGTACAAGTCATTATGGTATTCACAAGATTTAACCAAGTTAGCTTTTGCCAATTTTAACAATTTTGTCAAGACAAAGCATGTGTTAGACCTTGTACATAGCGATTTTTGTGGTCCAATGCCAACTTCATCCTCATTCCATCTATTACCAAGAATTTACTTAGTGTGAGTCAAGTAAAAGACAAGGGAAGTTGTTCAAACTAGATGCTTGTGTTATTGCTAACCAAGTTGGATGTGTTGCAAGAGAGCAAATATCTATTCAAGAGGTTTCGCATAAAAGGATGGGGCACCTCAACTTCAAGTCATTGGAGGTAATGGCTAGGATGCAAGTTGTGATTATGGTCTTCCAAGTTCCTTAAGTAGCATCAATCATGTTTGTGAGTCTTGTGCTTTGTCAAAGCCACATAGAATACCTTATACTAGATTTACATCTAGATCTACAAAGCCTTTTCAAATTGTACATTCGGATGTTCATGGAATTACTACAATTAGCAATAGTAGAGCTAAGAAGTATGTAAGTTTCATCGATGATTTTAGTAGATTTTGTTGCATCTATCTACTAAAGAGCAAAGATGAAGTGTATGATGTCTTTGTTAGGTTCAAGAATGCAAGGTAGAACCAAGTGGTATGAGGCTATGAAGCAAGAATATGATGCATTGATCACCAACCATATTTGGGAGCTTGTGGATCCTCCATCCAACAAGCATATTATTGGTTGCAAGTGGGTATTTCGAATCAAGTACAACAAGATGGCACCATAAACAAGTACAAGGCAAAATTATGTGCAAAGGGATTTGTTCGAATCCATGGACTTGATTATGAAGAGACCTTTGCACTCGTGGCGGAGATGGTGACAATAAGAATCATCATATCTATTGCTTGCTATTTCAAATGGAGGGTATTCCAATTGTATGTTTTCAATGCATTTCTCAATGGATATCTTGAAGATAAAATATATATGGAACAACCTCAAGGATTCATCAAGGATGAATCAAAAGTGTGCTTGCTATTCAAAAGTCTTTATGGACTCAAGCAAGCACCAAGATCTTGGTGTAATAGACTCAACTCTTTTCGTATCTCACTAGGATTTATCCTAAGTGACTATGATCCTTCTATATATCTAAAGTTTGTTGCTAGTGATCTTGGCATTCTTATCATCTATGTAGATGACATTATCCTTTGTGGAAGTTGTATCAAATTAGTTTAAAGCTGCACTTGGAAATGAGTTTAAATCTAGGAGAGATCCATTATATCTTAGGCCTAGATATTGACTTTCATGATGATTATGCTTTTATATGTCAATCTAGATATGATCTATCTATTGTGAAAAATACAGATCCTAAGTGGATCTAAACTCCAAGATCATTGGCTTGAATGCTTGCACTCCAAACTACATAAGCTAGGAATTGGCAACACATTCTATGCTACCTAGAATGCAAAGAACTTGATCAAAAAGCATTTATCACAAATGGAAACTTCCATAAACATCAAGTGCGGCCCAAAATAGCATTATACAGTCCATAATACATCAGCCTACCACTTTTGGAAAGCACCTAAGATCATACACACAAAGCTTGAACTCAATCACTACACAATGCCAACAATGGAAGGAGAACCCAATAGAAAAATCTCTCATTAAGCAAATGAATACAATGGATCTGCTCCAACCTGTTTCTCCACGGCCTACCTGCTATATATAGCTGAGAGAGATGACTCTCTCTCCTCTCTCTAGACCCTCCTTACCTAAAATATGCCCTATATAGGTAAAATTGGCATATATGTCCAAAATACATGAAAATGGACTCATTTCGAAGGTCTTGAAATTTGACACTTCTTCATACTGAAAAAATACACTTACTAAAAATATCTAGACCTGTTTCACACGTGTGAAAAGTCAGATCCTAAACTATGTGCCATTTTTAGCAATTTTGGCCTAAAACTAGACAAGGAAATGTTGACAATTTTCACACTCCCTCTTCAACTTAACTTGCTAGTTTTACAACACTACTTTGTTCCAACTTAAGAATGATCTCCATCATCAGAATAGATCTCTTCTCAAGGATCCTAATATGTACAAAATAGGACACAACATAATTGATATAGATAATAGTGTCCATATAGGATGCTTCACTATTTCTTACATCAATTTTACATAGAATCATAAAAATGGTACATGTAAAAGAACATAGAATCTCAATTAATGAATTCCTCCATGTATCCATCTCTGGTTTCTCTGTAAAATAGCAGCAAACAGGTTGTAAATGAAAGTGATCAACAAGTGTTTGCATGCCTCCTCCACATTTCACTATACATATAGTGAATGCAACATGTATCTCCATGAATGAACTTCCATCACCACCTTGCCTTTGTAGATCTTCAATCCATGAAAGCCTTTGAGTGAATGAATGCCAAAAAGATGTGTTCCCTACTCCATTTGAATGACCAAAACCTGAACTTGAAATACTTGAAGTACCTCCACAAGATTTGCACACAACGCTTGATCCTACAATGTCAACAAGTTGCCAATTTGCCAACACTAGAATACTAGATCTTGAACTTTGTTCAAAAGAAAACATATTGACCACTTCAATACCTTTCAAGATCTGAATGAATTCATGTACTTGATCATACAAACCAGCAATGATAACTATTCCATCTCCAAGATCCAAAGGATGCAAAACTATGGAACTAGTTTTATTGAAATTTGACAATTTCAACACATTGACATAACAATGTTCATACATGAGATTAGGCAAGTGAGGTAGAGTAAGAAGACACTTCCTTGCAGCTCCAAAGACCTTACTTGAACCTTCAAGAACCTGTAAAAACAGATCCAAAATGCCTTGACCATTTGTCTCTTCTTTGATGCTTTTCACTAGCTTCGAATTGCCACTTGTCTCTTGGTGTTGATGAAGCAATCCAAGATCAACCTCTTGATCTTCCAATAAGACATCAAAGATCTTGCATATGTGAACATCTTCAGATCTGAAACTCTGAAGATACTCCCTCTCAAACACATGATTAAGATCCCACAAGATCTCATCAATGCTCAAATTTGACCCTTCACTATAGTTAGTGAAAACAATGCCACCATCATAAACCAAAAGATAGATTCCAACATTTCTATTTAACATGAAGTAGAGTAGGTGAAGATGAGTATCAAACCTAATCAAAACAGCCCTCTTGAGTTCATAACAAACCTCAATAAGCTCACCAATGATATCTCCCTTGCCTTGAAGAAGTTGCCACTTGAGTTGCTCCATGTAGTCTTCTTCAACCAACCTTTTGCCATCTTGACCATGAATGAACAATCCACCACAATCATAGAATGCTTTGAGTTGATGAAGAGATGTTAGATCCATGCTTTGGATCTTCCCAAGAACCACTCTTCCATTGCCCTTTCCTTCACAAGACTCCCTCTTAATGCTAGCACCACAAAAGTTAGAAACCTCCCTCTTGATAGTTGCACCATAAGAAGTAGAAGACTCTTGAATATTAGAAGCCAAGAAAAGAATCCTTAGTACCTTCAACATAAGAGTGATTGAAGTACTCTCTCTTTTCAAACATGAACTTCTACTCAATGATTTAGGTAATGAGTCATATGATAATGATTCTTCCTCACTATCGTTCATAAAAACATCATTCAAAGTACATCCTACTTTGAACACTTCACATACTTCTCTTCCTTTTGACTTGTGATCTCCCTCACCAAGTCTCATGATAGAAACCTTTGATCTACTCTTTTTATGAAGAAATGTGACACCACTTGTTGCACAAATGACTTTATCACAAAAAGATGTAAAAGAACCATTTCCTTCAAGCATGCTCAAAGCACCATCATCTTTTCCCACATGATTACATACATCAATATGAAAAGAATTAGAAGAACAACCATCTTCTTGCAAAGAATGACACTTAGCATCTCCATCTTTTTCCATATGAACAAACAAGTCATTAGCAACAATCACTTCCAAAGAAGAATCTTCATCAACTCCATTGATGAAGTTAGCTCCTTCCTTACCTTTTCCATTTTTGCACTTGCCATCTAGTTCCATTGAAGAGCCACCAAGACTTGAAAATCTATGAGTAGAAGAGTTCAAACATGATACTAATTTAGCACCACATGACTCCATTTGACTAGTAGGTAGCACTAGTCCATCTTCAAGATCCAATGGATCCAAAAAATTGACCATAGATTCACCAAAGCTTGCCAAGTTAGCACAACAATTATCATCTCCAAGAAGTACATTAGATCTCAACCTAGATCTAGCATTTTGTTTCTTATGGCATTCATTTGCAAAATGTCCTTTCACTCCACAATAAAAACATTTGAACTTGGACTTATCTTGCTTCCTACTTTGCAAAGAAGAAGAATGCTTTCCATGCTCCAAACTACCTTGCTTGGACCACTTGCCTTTGAACTTGCCCTTTGTGAAAAGAGCTTCTTCATCTCCACCTTGTGTTGATGCACCACCACCTTTGGCTTGCAACCTATGCTCTTCAGCCACCAAGATCTCTTGCAAGTCATTGACACTTGGCAAGGACTTTTGTATAGCAAAGCATTGTACAAGGTTAGAATGTTCATCAAGCAAACCATTCAACATGACTTGAACTAGTTCCCCATCCTTTATGCTTTCATCTATGCATGCTAGATCATCATTCAAGGATTTAACCTTCAAGACAAATGAATGTGCACTCTCTCCCTCTCTTTGACAACTTTGGAAGATTTGCCTTCTTAGGGTGAGAACCCTAGATGTGGATTTGGACTCATAGATCTTCTTCAAAGCATTCCATGCTTCACTTGAAGAAGTACATTTACCAACTTCTTTAAGAAGTTCATTGGTAACATTCATCTTTATGATATGTAAGGCTCTTTTAGCCCTTCTATCAAAATTTAGTTGCTCTTGAAGAATTAGAGGTCTTTCTTCAATTCCCACAACTATATCCATTAGCTCATTCAACTCTAGTAAAGACTCCATCCTCACTTTCCAAGTTGAATAGTTTGTAGAGTTTAACCTCTCTTTAGCTTCCAACATGATTCCACCATTGGATGTCATGATGCTAAAATCTTCTTGTGTCCTTAGGCTCTGTTCTAATGCACCTAGCACTCTCCTTTCTCTCAATAAATGAAGAAGGAGAAGATCTTAAAAGATTTAGAACCCTAAATGACCTCTATCTTGAAACTATTTGGCTTTCAAGCATAGAAAGGAAGATTGAAACACATGCAACACTTTGCACACACTAAGAATGGATTACAAACTCAAACCAACCTGAACACACTCTTGCTTAAGCTCTCAAACTTTCCAGCAAGTGACCAAATCAAGTTATGGTGTGAAGAGTTACTTGCATTCTTAGAAAATACCCAAAACTAGGATGCCAAAATTACCTAGTAATGAACAAACTTGATCAACATATGATCACCACACTAAGATATTGATTCAACCTGTAAAACCACATGTAAACCACACTTCTAAAAGTTTATAAACTCCAGCAAGTGATAAATACAAGATTTAGAGGTGAATGAATGAGCACACTTAGTGAATCACAAGACTAGCTTCACTATCTTGTCAAAATTTGGTGTTTAGATGTAGATCTAAGATCACTTCACATGAGAATGTTCCTCAACCTGTTAAGAACCTGAAAACACACTTGCATAATGGTTAACACCTTCCAGCAAATGCTCCAATCAAATTACATAAGGAGAGTTACTTACATGCTCAACAAAGTACACCAAAATTTATGCCAAAATTGATGACAATCTTTACAATATGCTCTTCACAATGGAGCTTACAATATGTTCACCCAAAAAAGGGGATCTTTCATCCAAATGGGAGCTTTGCTCAGCCTTTAGGAGAATTACAACTCACTCAAAAGAGCATTTGTCATCCACTTAAGGAGAAGTTTCATCCACTTAAGGAGAGTGTTCATCCAAGAATGGAGATTGTCAACAATAGGATTGAAAAGAACATTGTTAGTATTGAATATGCACAAGCCTCACAATCACAAATGATTAGGTGTTATGATCTGATCCAAAATAGTTTCTTTTCAGGCTCTGATACCATGTGAAAAATACAGATCCTAAGTGGATCTAAACTCCAAGATCATTGGCTTGAATGCTTGCACTCCAAACTACATAAGCTAGGAATTGGCAACACATTCTATGCTACCTAGAATGCAAAGAACTTGATCAAAAAGCATTTATCACAAATGGAAACTTCCATAAACATCAAGTGCGGCCCAAAATAGCATTATACAGTCCATAATACATCAGCCTACCACTTTTGGAAAGCACCTAAGATCATACACACAAAGCTTGAACTCAATCACTACACAATGCCAACAATGGAAGGAGAACCCAATAGAAAAATCTCTCATTAAGCAAATGAATACAATGGATCTGCTCCAACCTGTTTCTCCACGGCCTACCTGCTATATATAGCTGAGAGAGATGACTCTCTCTCCTCTCTCTAGACCCTCCTTACCTAAAATATGCCCTATATAGGTAAAATTGGCATATATGTCCAAAATACATGAAAATGGACTCATTTCGAAGGTCTTGAAGTTTGACACTTCTTCATACTGAAAAAATACACTTACTAAAAATATCTAGACCTGTTTCACACGTGTGAAAAGTCAGATCCTAAACTATGTGCCATTTTTAGCAATTTTGGCCTAAAACTAGACAAGGAAATGTTGACAATTTTCACATCTATGTTGAAAAAATTTCATATGGAAAGTTGTAAGAGCATTGATACATCACTGGAGCATATTGTTCTAATAAGGGAGATGAAAGATCCTTCGAGGACATCACCCTTTCTAGGAGTCTTGTTGGCTCCTTGATATGGCTTACTATCACTAGACCCGACTTGAGCTATTGTGTGCACAAGTTGAGTCAATCTATGCAAGATCCAAAGATCCATCTTTGGAAGATGGCCAAGAGAGTGCTAAGGTACATATCTCATACTCATGATTATGGTTTGCTTTATGAAAGTGAATATCTATCCATTATTGGCTACTCGGATTCAGATTTTGCTAGTGATAAGGTGGATCAAAAATCCACAAGTGCATATATTATATTTCTTGGAGGTAATCTCATATATTGGTTGTTTTAAAGCAAGATACTATATCTCTTTCTTCATGTGAGACCGAGTATAAAGCACTCACTACATCAACAAAAGAAGTGCTTTGGATCAAGAGGATATTATTGGAGCTAAAGTGTGTGAAATAATTCAGATCATTGATGATCCAAATCCATAAAAGATCTTTGGTTACAAAACAAGCTACTCCACCAATCTTGCCAATGTAGAAAAATCAGCATCTACACACAAAATAGAATGCTAACTCTAATAGAACTTGATCAAACATGAATCAAAACATAAAGCACTATTGCTATTTGTACAAAACTAGCAAGCTACTGTATTTCACATGTGTGGATCCAAAAATAACAAATATAGATCATTCTACACATAGAATTGCAAGCAATCACAAGTATATTGCACCAATGGATAGTAGAACCCAAGAGAATCATGTATAAGCATGAAATGAGATAGAGAAGAGAGAAGATATGTCTCTCCATGAGTTACATCCTTTTATAACAGATCCAAACCCTATTTGGCCACTTGGCTTTTCCTCCAAAATGTAAACCCTACTATTTTTTTGGTCTAGATTCAATGTACCCAACATTTAAATTTGAATCTACTCAAACTCGACTTCTAAGTTTTCCACATTTTCAAAAAGTGTTTATTAAAATGAAATTTAGACTAATTAACTGTGAAAAGTCAAACTTCAAGTCTAATATAAAGTTGTCCTCAACTTGCCAAATATAAAAATGTAGCAAATATGATCAAACTAGTTGAGTCTTTCACACTCCCTCTTCAACTAGTTTTAGCATGGACTTTGATAACACTTCAAGTGATGTCCTATGCTTCATGAACAAGTCCTTTCCCAATGCTTTGGTGAAGATATCAGCTACACATTCCCTTAAGGACACATGTTGAAGCTCCACCTCCTTTGCAATGACTTGCTCTCTCACAAAATGATATTGCACCTCAATATGCTTGCTCCTAGCATGAGAGATAGGATTGGTTGCCAGCCTTTGAGCTGATTGATTGTCACAAAAGATGATTGGGTTCTCTGAAAAATCCAACAAGTGAAGATCCTTGATCATCCTCTTGATCCATACCATCTCCATTGTGCAATGTGTAAGAGCTTTGTACTCGGCCTCACTAGATGACAATGAGACAATGGCTTGTTTCTTCGACATCCATGATATAGCTCCATCAACTATGAGAATACAAGTAGAACTAATAGATGTCCTATCCATTACATCTCCAGCATAGTCCAAATCTGAAAATCCAGAAATATTAGATGATGATCCCTCATATAATATGCCAAAATCTCGAGTTTCAATGATGTACCTCAAAACGCGTTTTCCTAGCTTCCAATGCTCCTCACTAGAATCTTGCATAAATTGACTCAATCTTCCAACACAATAGCTTAGATCAACTCTGGTAATGGTTAGATAGATGAGTGAGCCAACTAGCTTTCTATAAAGAGTAATGTCCTTGAAGGATCTTTCACTACCTCTTATAGTTAGATTTACATGATACTCCATAGGTGTATCAGTAACTATTGCATCTACCATATGAAGTCTTTCTAGAATAGAATTAGCATTATTCTCTTGACAAATGAAAGTATATTGAGAAGATCTAATGAGTCCTATTCCCAAAATGTAATGCAAGTTTCCAAGATCATGCACCTCAGATTCCTTCTTAAGAGCACTCTTGATATCCTCCACATCTTAATTGTCTCCACCACTCAAGATCATATCATCCACATAGATTAGAAAAATGGTAACATCATTTTCAGCAAACATATAATAAAGTGAATGATCATACTCACTCATAACAAATCCTTGAGAGAGTAAAAAAGTGTTAAGCTTAGCATACAAACTCCTTGGTGCTTGCTTAAGGCCCTTTGTAGTAGACACACATGGTTTGGCTTTGTTGATGAAATGTAGCTCTTGGGGTGCTCCATGTACATTTCTTCCTCAACATCACCATTCAAGAATGCATCTATAATATCCATTTGCCATAGATCCCATCCATAAAGTGTAGCAAATGAGATGATGACTTGAATGCTTACCATCTTTGCCATGGGTGCAAAGGTCTCATCATAGTCAATCCCTTGTTCTTGAGCATATCCTTTTGCCACCAACCTTGTCTTGTACTTGTTGATAGATCCATCTTGGTTTGTCTTCACCTTGAAGATCCATTTGCATTTGAATAGCTTTCTTGTCCTTAGGTAACTCCACCAATCTCCATGTTCCATTCTTCATAAGGGCTTGATACTCAAGATCCATTGCTTTGGATCCACTCCTCTTCTTTCCTTGCTTCATCTACACTTGTAGGTTCATCAAAAGAGGTTAGGAAAGCAACATAATTTCCAAAAACTACTTGCTTGCCCTTTTCATCATATGTGAGCGTTGAAGGCATTTGTCTTTCGGTTGATGTTCTCCTTGGCTTTTGACTTGATGAAGGTCCATTATCATCACCATCTAAAGTAGGATCCTTTACGTCAATATCAATAATGTTAGATCCATCCAAATCATCATCAATAGTACTTGTAGACACTTTTGGAATGTTACCCTCATAAAAAATGACATCTCTACCAAACAATCACTTTGTTAGTAGTAGGAACGTAAACCTTGTAGGCTTTACTAACCTCACTATGTATGCTGATATTTTGACGAAGCCATTGTCTAGAGATAAACATTATACTTTAGTAGATATGATAAATCTCAATTGTAGTTCAGATTCATAGTAGTAAGCTTAAGGGAGAGTGTTGGAGTTTAATCTTATTCCTACTCATCCTAACTGCCTTCCTTCTTTTTCATGTAAATCGGTCTCTCAAGTAGTCTGCAAAAAATGAACTATTTTTCAACAGTCTGCATTCTTGCACTGGTTGTCGCTACAGTTTGCATTTTTACTCAGGAATTTTTACAGGCAAAAAATCTGGCACTGTCGTCTTTGTCACCTTCAGACCATCCTGAGCAACTAAGTGTTTTTGACACTTGTGTTAACTCAGTTTTTAGGCCATTTCAGACACTTCCAGAAATGCGACACTACTTTACATGAAATGCAAAAAAGATGACACTCTACAAAAATACACAGGATTCCAAGTACAAACTGTCTACGTCTTCATGCTCCAATAATAACTGATCTAATTAGTCAGTTAATCAGTTGTTAAGCGATCTTGTAAATGCAAAGATAGAATAATACAAGATCTTCTAGTTGCTATATATGTAAATGAGCGATTGAAGGGTCATACAAATTCAAAAGTTGATTTTTTAGATGATACATGAGATATATGGAGATCTACGACCAAAATTGGTCTTTCAGTAGCTAACTCCTTAGAGTTAGTGATCATAAAGAAAGAATAGATATTTAGAGCAATAGTTATTGTCTTGTTTCTGTTAGTAGAATCACGCGCTTATCAGTGCTATTGTTTTGTGGTCTGATCGTTGTTTTTACAACACTAATATACAAATTCGCTATTGTTCCATTTTCTTACATTCTTGTTGAATGTTAAGTAACTCTCACTCTTCTTCCGCAATGTCACAGACAAGAAAATGTATGGCTATCCTTGATGCCTAATTGTAATTACATTCCTTTATATCAGAATATCAGGATTAGTGAATTGCATGGCTATCTTAGACGCTTAATAATTTATCTAAAAGGCTGTCTAAGACACCTACAGTGATACTCTCATCAGAAGTAGCTCTTTAATATCCATTCTCCAAGTAATCCGAGATCCTTTAATAGGAATTAATTTTATAGTTGGCATCAACATCCAAGCCAACACTTTTCATGTAGTATCATCATATAGGTTGTACATCTGATTTAAATCAAGTTCTAGTGGCTAAAAAGGCCAAAATCATGTTTTTTAGTCATATGCCACATGGCATCAATGTAGAGATTGCATGAGCCACATAATGAGTTTAGGTGTCAAATCCCATGTGTAGAAGTTTGCTCACACGTGTGGAATAAGCTGAGGAAGTCGAGTTTGCACTTCTAGAAGAGTTTTCTATATAGTAAAAAATTGACCAAAAAGTGCTCAAAATAGAAGGTTTGGTCCTAGTGTCAATTTTGCAAGATGAATCATCATATGATTAAGCACCCTCACACATGTGAGATCAAAGGGATGATCCGTGCCAAGAGCTCCCACTTTTTGTATTTATAGAGCCACATTTGGCCATAATCATCAAGCAACACCAATCTTGATTTTAGAAGCAAGTTTTTGTCACTCTCTCCATTTGTCTTCATTTGTTTTGATTGAATTGAGTTCCTATCATATTGTACTTTGTTTTCAGGATAGAGTCCGTACTTTGATTAGGTTTTACACATGTGAAACCATCAAGTACAATTTCCTTCATTAATGATTGTTCTTGTTATATTTTCTCATCTAAATTTGACCTAGATTGATCTAAATCTTGTGTAGATTGGTAGATCAATTGTATCTAACATCCAATCCTGCTTGTGGATCATTTTAGGATCCATTATTGGTCCAATTTTTCAGATTTTTACATGGTATTAGAGCCAAGTACAAGAGGATTTATTGAGATTTGATGGGGTTGATCCAAAACTAAGCCCAAATTAGCAAATTTTTGGAAACTAGCTAATTTTGATGTGGCGAGTTGGATTGGATAGATATACTCAAAATATTTGAATCAAACTTGGTTGTGGGCTGCAGGGGTACTTTTCACACGTGTGGTAATGTACAGTACCAGTTTTGGAGCCTTATATTACAGTTTGATGCTATATCACCCAAATTAGCAAGTTTGTGGAAACTAGCAGTAGAGAGTTTGAATTAATAGATAGATTCAATTTTTTTGTACCAAAACTTGTTTTAGGCTGTAGGTGCTCTTTGCAAATAATTCGTGACTAATAATTTGTCTAGCTATTCGCGACAAATTATCTTTCTGATGTTTTGATGTTTAATGTTTGGCTACGTAATCAGATCGAACGTGATTTCTATCGCTAATGTTCTGTTCGAGTCTGATAAGCGTAGTCATGCTTGAGATAGCTCATTCAGCTGCGCATGAACACTTTCCATTCGTGTTCATTTCTTTTTGAGCTATTTTTGTTTCTCACACACACCCTCTTTTTCCCCAGTATAGTATCAGAGTTATTTTCCATAGCCTGATAAGTTTCCACAGTAACAACACTCTACCAGTTGATAGAATATTTATCTTCTTGTTTTGTAATTTCGCACCAGATTTTCATACTTAAGTCACTGATAGTTATTCCTATCACCTAGATTAACCTTCCACATGGATTTTCAAGGGAAAGCCAGTCCTATCATGGACAAGCTTGATGGAGCCAATTACCATATGTGGAAATTTAAGATGAAAACAGTGCTAATGGCTAAAGAATTGTATGACGTTGTTACAGGTGCAGAAGGGAAACCCGAAGCAGATGACGCAGCAAAGCTGAAGGATGGAGAGGCTTTTGCGCTGATCATCCTCAACATCTCGGATACCCAAATCAGCCATGTATCTGAGGCCCAGACATCCAAAGAAGTCTAGGACATCTTGAGCACACTATACAAAGTGTGAGATATAGCTTCCAAGCTACATCTCAAAAAAAAAATTTACTCCCTCAAGATGATGAATGGTGATTCCCTACAGAATCACATCAACCAATTCAAGAACTCGGGCCGCGTGTGGGATCCCATCCCCACCGCCTAGCCACCCACCATCATTCCCCTTTAACCCCAAAAGGGCTGGTACCAGAGACAAGGGTACATTGTCTACAATGAGCTTATATGTGGGTCCTATTATAGTCTCCATTTGCTTATGGGACAAAAATTCGCTCTTTTTGGTGCCTTTTTGGATGCAACCGCTTTGCGTGTAGCTTGCATCCTCCAACACCCCCACTCAAGCGAGCACAGGGCAAAGGAAACCCCCACTTGCTCATTTAGGACCAGAACACTTGCTCTGATACCAACTCAGAGTTTGTGGGTAGCGGAGAGCAGTCCAGTAGATGATGTGGCACGTCGTGCGCGCCTGCGGGTCCCGTGCGAGATCCCATCTCCACTGCCTAGCCACCCGCCATCATTCCCCTTTAACCCCAAAAGGGCTGGTACCAGGGGACAAGGGTACATTTTTTACAATGAGCTTATATGTGGGTTCTGTTATAGTCTCCATTTGCTTATGGGATGAATGCACTCTTTTTTGTGTCTTTTCGAACCCAGCCACTTTGTGCGTAGCTTGCATCCTCCAACACCCCCACTCAAGCGAGCACAGGGCGAAGGAAACCCCCACTTGCTCGTTCAAGACCAGAACACTTGCTTTGATACCAACTCAAAATTTTGTCGGCAGCAAAGAGCGGTCCAGTAGACGATGTGGCGCGTCGTGCACGCCTGTGGGCCACGTGCGGGATCCCATCCCCACCGCCTAGCCACTCGCCATCATTCCCCTTTGAGCCCAAAAGGGCTGGTACCATGGAACAAGGGTACATTGTCTACAGTGAGCTTATATGTGGGTTCTGTTATAGTCTCCATTTGTTTATGAGACAAATGCACTCTTTTTGGTGCCTTTTCGGACACAGCCGCTTTGTGCTTAGCTTGCATCCTCCAACACATCCAAGTGTTCCAACTCCATAAGATGTTTTGTCTTGGTAGAAGACATCAAATCTGGATCCATATGTGATTTTTCCATATAATAAGCCACCTTTGACTTGATCTCCTTGACTATTGAAGACATAGATTTGAAATTGGAAACATGCAACTTCCTATGCCATACTTCCTCCTTGGAAACACAAGTCATCAATGCAACATCACATGTACTTGCATGCTCATGCACATCTAACTTGAAAATGCCTCCATATCTAGGATCTCATCTCCTTTCTTTATAAAACAATTATTGACATCGAAATCCACTTCAAAACCATCATCAAATAGCTTTCCAACACTAATCACATTCTTTGTGAGATTAGGAACATAAAATGCATTGGAAAGTGATAAACTCATAGAAGATGCAAAATTCAAGGAACAAATTCCAACTCCTTCAATTGAACATGCATTACCAACAGTAAAAAGAACTCTTGGAGCAACTCATGTAAGTTGTGGCTCCACTATCAATATATCAAGATACATCATTAAAGGGTAAAGAGGAGAAACTAGACATCATGAAAGATGCTTCTCCTTCACTTGCATGTGAGTCTTCTATGATAAAATTAGCTTGATCTTCTTGAGTCTTCTTCTTGAAGATAGAAGAATGAGTTGAATCATCTTCTATCCTCCTTGGTCTTTGTCCTTTGATTTGTCCTTGGTGAAGGCTTGAGAAAATTTGTTCTTGCTCCTCCCTCTTGACTTGTCCTTGGCAAAGTGAGCTTTGCCATAACCACCATCTTACCTTGAAAGTGTGTCAATCTTTAGTAGCTTGTTTTTTTGCATGCATTCTTCAGCAATAAGAACATCATGAAGAGTCTCCATAGATGGTAGCTTCTCCATGATAGATAAATTTGCACAAAATTTGAATACTATTTTCTAGGTCCATTAAGGACTACTTGAACAAGTTGACTATTCTCTACAGTATCACCTATACATGCTATCTCTCTGTGAAGATCTTTAACTCTCATTACAAAACTTGAAACACTTTCATCAACTCTTTGAAAACTAGAAAATATCTTATTTCTAAGAGTAAGAAGTCTTGATGTGATCTTTGCCTCAAAAATGTTCTTAAGGATTTCCCAAGCCTGCTTGGCTGAGTTGCATGGACTTATTTCTCTCCACAACTCATCAGAGATGTTTATCTTAATGATATGAAGAGAAATCCTTGCTCTCTTTTTGAACCTCTGAGCCTCATCACAAGCTTCATGTTATCTAGTTTCTCACTAGCTTCAAAGAGAAAATCTCCTATAGATGCCATGAATGTGAAGACTTCTTGTAATTGGACAACAATATGTTTGAGCTTGTTTCTAACAAACTAAATGTTGCTACACTTCTCACTATAGGAATTTTCAGAGGTTGAACTACCAAATCTAATTTGGAATCTTGCAACTGTATTTGAGATAGGTCTCAAATATTCCACCAATACAATGCAAACTAGATCAACCTCTCAAAGTGAATTGGAGTATAGACAAATTTTGGTTCTTTCTTCTTTTGGCACGTGTTGAATGCTCAAAGACAACACTATTGACTCAAAAGAGCTCAAATTGTTTGAAGCAATGTGTTAAATGACTCAAAACTTTGTCTAGATCTCGAGTTTGTTGAATTGGTATACTCAAAAAATGGATTTAAATGTGTTGCTTCTCTTTACAATAGGAACCAAAAACAATTAGGTATTCTACCAAATCCTATGCAAAAACTTGCAACAGTTATGTGAGTTCTCACAACAGAAAATCAATCACTTTGAATTTGGAAAATAGACTCTTCTAGCTTTCCAACAAGCTATAATGTCACTACTTTGGATCTAACGTCAAGGAAATAGAATGAAATGAAGTACTCTGATTTTCACAAATGTGAAAAATCAGAATTTCGTACAACCTGTATTCAGACCTGAAAGTATCAATTCTAACCTCATTCATCCAAAAACTGTTCAAGAATAAATAGCAGAAAAAGTGCTAAATAAACAACTTCCTAGCTTGAATTGTCACAAAACTCTTCATACACCTGATGTTAGTAGCATTCAAAGCATGGTATGGCTCTGATACCATGTGAAAAATCCAGCAACTTCACACGTGTGGGAAACCACAACAATAATTGAATGATCTTTACCATGCTTTATGGTGGCACACAAATCACCTGTAGAGTAATACTACAATCTACTACAATCTACCAACAGATCTGAGGCTAGAGCACAATCTAGATGCTACAGATCAAAGCTTCATTAATTCCTCACAAATAGGGAAAGTACACAAGCAAAATAATATATGAAGAAGACACCAATCTTCAGTCAGGGAGAGAATACAATTACAAGCAAAATAGAATGAGATCCAATTCTGACATTATGACCTTATCAAAGCTTGATTCATCATTAGAAATGAATGAGAAGCATATGTACATATATAGGAGAGCCTAAATTCGTGGTACTACTAGCATTCAATGCATTCCCTAAACCTCATTATCGACGAGATGTCCATGATGACCACACAGATATTATGTCTTGTTGTGCTCCAAATAAATCAAATAAAATCCACTTCATGCAATGCACCTTTTAAAAATTATATTCTATTACTGGTCAGTGATCATGCACAATTGCTAGCAATATGCAGACATCGAACAGAAAGTCTATGCTCAATATATCACATTTCGACATCTGTATATTGGAAAATGGCTACTCAAATGCATTTGAGTCACTCGATTAGACATTCATCTGACACCTTGTACCTATCATTTTTTAACACAATAAGATTTCGAAAACCCACATTGCAAGAGATTGACAATACGTTGAACATACAAATTGTTCCAGAAGACCAGCTCTTCCAAATGATTAACTCTGATGTCACAATCATATGTACACACAAAGAAAATGTAAGAAAATTTAACAAATACGCATTGCAAAAAATCTTTCAAGAAAATGACATTACAGAGGTGCCCGTGAAAACAAATGCAGCAGACAACACGGAATTGAAATCATGGCTTGAAGATCATACATTCCACCAACTAGAAGAAATTGCCAAGAATGCAAAGATAATGGTTCTTTCAAATTTGGACATACAAAATGGTGTTGTCAATGGAGCAACGAGAACAATCGAAGACTTCCATGTGGTCCAAAAATGGCAAGGAAATAGACTCTATTTCGATAAAACTCGATGCAACCAAAACAAAAATAAAAATCACTCCATCCACAGTGCACAAAATTAGATACGATTCAAAAACCTACTATAAATGTACCTTCCCGCTGGCATTGGCATATGCTATCACAGCCCATAAATCCCAAGGCACAATGATACATGGCACCGCCATACTTGACATTCAAAAAACATTTTGTCCAGGCCTAGCCTATGTGATATTGTCTCGAGTCACCAAACGAGAACACATATTCATCACACGTAAATTGACTTGTGACGATTTTGATCCAATATCACCTATTGTAAGTCAAGAAAACATTTCGTCAATGTAATTTCTACCTATCAACACAACTTCGATGTCATGCCTTTCATGGAATTGAATCAGTTGCGTGCGTTTTCTTAAATTTGTCTGTAGTATTTATTTTTCATGTTCACATGCTTTGCCATTTTTTTCTTCGGTTTGAAAATAGGTCATCGACATGGCAGCACATGAAATTACAGAGGCGGAAGAGGTACATCGTTTCCATTTTGTTCATTCGTCTAAATGCAATGTCCCAAAATATATATGTGTAGCTTTTTGCTTTCTATTTAGTCACAACGATTGATATTCCCAAAGTCTTTGATGGTTATTCCGAAAACTGAAAGACGAAACAAGAAGATCACAACTTGTGACCTCTGAGCAACTTGATGAGGTACGTATTTATCCCTCCACACAACAGATGTTTCTCTTGAATGCATGTGGGATTGAACCGAGCAAATACAAAAATGGCTTCCACAACAGCTACACAGTGAGCACCTTTATTACATCACAAAAACATGCTAGAGAAGCTTATGTGCATCAACATCATGGAGATCCCATAGAAGGTACAAACTTGTATTTATTTTCTTTTTGTACACATTTTTTTATGGTGTTTGTTATTAACATTTTCATCTTATGAAAATTTCATGATTCCCATGTTGTGTTTCCAGGATTTCTAAAGCATTTTTACAAGTTTGCGATTTCAATTCCAAGCTCAATACAAACAAATCGAGCTACTATTCAGCATTTTGAGGCCCACTCTGACAAGGGATATTATGCGATCCGGAATTTGTACTTCGGATATAATATCGCAGTTTTTGATTGGAGAGAGACGACCCGCGCAAAATTGAATGCTATTAGCAATTATATTGACAGGCAGCTTGGGCACATCTCAGA
Organism: Diphasiastrum complanatum; assembly: GCA_029204225.1. Lineage (NCBI taxonomy): Eukaryota > Viridiplantae > Streptophyta > Lycopodiopsida > Lycopodiales > Lycopodiaceae > Diphasiastrum > Diphasiastrum complanatum. The sequence continues at coordinate 53,744,774 of CM055095.1, forward strand.
AACAGGAGTGCGCCTCACTGATGGCCCAATCTCCATTGATAATTGTGTTGAAAATCCTCGAGAGAGAGATCCATGACACACCAACCATTACAACAACTGATTCACAAGTTTGCAATTTGCAACGACTCTAAATTATGTTATATTATACATGCAACTTATTGTGCATCTAAATATTCATTGCATACTGACAAATAACAGCCCATGGATCTCTTGGCAACAAACAACTCAACCACCATCTTCCAACATCGAGGTATGCATGCAAAACTATAATCTGTGTTCTTCAATTCAACACGAATCTTGTTCCACCATGAAAAACCTCATAATGAAATGACATCTTTCTTGCAGGACCCCTCACATCCACCTTCAAAAAGGCCACGAACAAGCACATCACACTATACAAAATAGCATCACGTGTCGACAAGTTGGTTTACATCGGACAAACTACCGACTTCAATAGGCGTGTGCAAGAACGCACTCGAAAGCCACCCAACAAAATGCTTTTAGCCAATACGCATGCTAGTCTTTTTTATGCCTTTCATGTTGACATACTAGAAATTGTCGAAGATCGTTCGATTGCAAATAGATAGAGAACTTTTATATCAAGATGTACAAATCTCAGAACATGAAACTTTGCAACAACTTGGCTGGTCACCCTTCAAGCTCGCGCAAATATTGGTACCTAAAACGACCCTCCCGCATATGAGAAAACTTCAAATAAACATTCGTTTGTAAATATTTGGTAGTTTTAATTCATGTTACTCTTTGTTTGGAAATGGCATGTTAATCAAATTCGTTAATCATCCTAGTTTTTGTTATACTCTTGCGCTTAAAATGGCATGTTAGTCAAATTCTTTAATCATCCTAGTTGGCTCACTTGTACTTTTGCGTTTCTACGCCCTATGCTGGTGGGACAAAATTGCGTTGCTAGTTCACAATCCCGTTCTAAACACGCTCGTATTACCAATCGCACCAAACTTTTGGCTTCCCCCGCATTGTGCTCGCTTACAATTGCCAACTGCCGAATCGTATTCATGTACGTGGAGATTGTAGAAAGGGGCAGCCCTATGCGTGGCGATTGCAAAAAAGGGCTAGATTGTAGGGAGGTAAAAGGGAATATTTTTTCTACCTCGTCCGTGTGCCCTTGCATTCTCTCTCTCTCTCTCAAAAACACACCCACGAAAAAAAAAACACTTCAAATGGATCAAGCTAATCCAGCAACCTTCCGCGTAGCCAAATTCAAGGAAGCTTCTCTGCATAGCAAGAAATTAGAGGCTAATTTCACCATTTATCACAGCCGCTAACACTTACAACGCCCTTCAACCTCTTCTTCATAAGCGCTGGTTTGAGAAGGGCACACTTTTTCTTCCTGGACAATGTGCCTACCCTTGCAAAACATGGGCTTGAAACAATTGATTTCCTCACAATCCTCCATTGCCGATAGAATCAGGCTGCAACACGAGATTTGCACTATAAAATGGGGTGAATAATCCAAGTCTGGCTTCCATGCTTTTTCAAAGGAGCAAGATTAATCTCCAGCAAATCTTCACGCTAGCAATGTAGGCGGATGGGGAATGAAAAAACTCCAGGCGACATGAGAAGAGAATTTACGCGACTCACAGGTCAATCATTAAGCATTATTCACATACGACAGCCAGCAAACATCAAATTTCCCTCATTCATTGCAGTCTCTTTAGGACAGAACCAAAGCTTAGATCTATCTCTACAAAAAAGAAACTTTTGCATTGTAGATGGTCCTGGCATTAGCCATATCTTACTCTGGTACCATGTAATAATCATAGCACACAACACCCATACACAACACGGAAAAAAAACAGATGCAACGCTCGAGCATGTGCGAAAGAGACTAAGTAACAACCCTCTCTGTGTCCCTACACATTTTATAAATACATGTTTGCTAAAGTGGTTTCAAGTCCAATAGGAACCGGACCACTACTAATCAAAAACATTGCAAGCATGTTCAAACATCATAGTACATTCTGAATACATTCAATAAAAGAACAATAAAGTACAATATGACTAAATAACACATGGCTAACTGCTGCATTGAAGTTTTGTCCATGTGGCTCATGCCAAGTCTTGATGTTGTCCATCAAGACTTGGATTTGAACTTTGAAGGTTATATCTCCAACAATAATAATGTCATAACTATGTAGCTCTACAACAAGAATCAAAAGGTCAACACCAAACCATCCCCCAGAAAAAGATAAACTCCAGTCTCATCACTTTTAAGGTCCTCAAGATCCAAGCATCAAATGTAGTTTTAATTTAGAACATATTTTCTTGAGTAGACCCTATACTAAATTCTAACAAAGAAGTAAATGAGAAATAGCAAGAACGAGTTCAGTATAAAGGACAGAACAAAATATCTACAAGCAATCATCATAAAGAAACGGATGGGGATAAAAGAGCGAGAGAGACATCACTAGTTTCTGATCAATAACCTTTTTGTCCAAAGTTTCTTGAAATAAACCATATTGGAAGTTTTAATACTACAAACCAGCCTCTATCTAGAAAAATCATTTGACATGAGATCAAAGAGTTTACTAGACTATCTTTTCTAGATATAGGATGTTCCCAAAAATTCTTCTTACTGAAAAAGGAGAATAAAACAAAGTACAACGCTTAAAGATTCACACATTTCCAAACAATCTGGGCCCCTACAGTGCCTACAAGATCAGTGATCTCATAAAGGGAAAACAAATGTAAAACCTAGATGCCCTCATCGGTGGCTCAACCTATCTGTTTTTACTGATAATTTGGAATTTAAATCAACTAATGATTTTCATTTTACATTATACTTAAACATAGACGAATTTTGCTTTTCACCTGGGCATTTATGTCTGAAAGCCCGTGACATCATTCACCCTTCACAATACATAAACAATCAAATTCATCAATGCCTTTGAAAGAGGACTATTGCTCCAACTTGGAAAACAAAATTTCTTTCAATTTCACTTCACATTTTTCATTTAAATCAGTAAAAGTAGACACAGGTCAAAAATGTTTGCCATTTGCAGACCCATAGGATCATTGTTGTCATGGAAGAACAAAAGTAATTACAGAGACAAATTTTAAAAGCACAAAATCAGCTCACATGACTACCTTCAGGATGTGCTGATCCATGCTAGCTTTCCTTAGGACCAACACTGGATGTGTTTATTTCAATGTCCAGAGCTTGACTCAAATCACATAAAAGCCAATGTGATAAAGACTGCCGAGCTCTATAGCCCAACATCCCAAAGTGATTTCTTGCTCTGCTCCACTAACACCTGCAGAATGTATCTGAAAATTTTCACCAAACTTGTCATTCATTTTAGCAGATTTCGGAGATCGTTTGGAGCAAAGCTCCCAAAACTTTATAAAATACCAGTTCAGAATCAACTTAAGGATCAAAGTTCAAAATCCTCATCATGCAGATCCTCGTGCACAGGATGATCCTCGTCCTCATCATCCAGCACAAAATAAGGATTATGAACAGCAGGCTGAAATTTGAAACCCGTGAAAATGTAAAAAGCCAAGGTTGCCAATTCGACAGAGAAAAAGCTGAACCATCTGTATTGATAGGTAGCCATTGTGGTCAATACGAAAACTAATATCCTTGTGAAATATATATAACAGATCAACACAATGTAGTACTGCCTGAAAAGTGTCAGCCTCACCAGATTTCTAGCTGCTTTGCCATCCGTATGTGATGCTTCCCTCAAATGCTTAATTGACCAAACAATCGGAAACAAAACAGCACAGCAACAGATAACGTCCAAAAGCAAAAACAATTGTTTCCATGTGAACCAATCTTTGGTTGCTGGACTTGTCTCATCAATTATAACATTAGCAATATTGGCCAATACCTGGAGCGGAATCACCACCATTAGCACCTTTTTCTCTTTTTCTTGAAGAAAAGGCTTGAGAATTGACCAACCTGTGCCTATCAGAACGAGCACAGTAAATAACATGATACCTCGAAAAAAACCGAAGATGTAAAAAACAATATCCCATCCATGTGCAGTTCCAGTTGTTTTTATATATATTAAGTCCTCTACTTCAGCAAGTAGATTGAGCGCTTTCAGAAATACCAGGACTCCCATGAGGATATGGATCCGGTGAGCCGTTTCTTTGTGCCTCACACATATGTATATCCAAACAGCTCCCAGCACAAGATAGGATAAAGAGAAAGAAAAGTAGATCACTGGTAGTTGGGTCTGACCAACCGGAAGATAATTCTTGATTTTATTCTTTCCCTGCAAGTTGTACATGGCAGTTCTCACATTCATGCTAACACCAAACTGAGGCTGGCAATTTTCAAAAAACAGGGTATACTCGTTAGCTTCAGGAATCTGATATGTGTTATTAAAGTGGGCATGCTGCTGCACTTCCCTCAACAAAGCCAGTACTTTAATCGCAGGATTTTCTAATATACACTGCTCTGAATCCTGGTTAAGATCGCTAAGAACCTTAATTAAGCCCTCCTCCGTGCTCAAAAAGAACCCCATCATAGATAGATCTGGTGCTGGACCTTGCTTCAGAGGTTGCACCTGCACATCCGAGACAGCAAGATCCACCATTCCACCAATATCGAAGCCGAACGTTTCAAACATAATGAATTGACGGTCATCTTGCTTTATAGAAATGTGTTTGATCTCCGCATAACAAGGAGCAACACCCAGCAAAACAACAATCACGCTAAAAGCTCCTATCATCCACATCGTAGACATCTTGAATGTTTCCGCAAACGCTACCTCGACCGGCACAGATCTGAGAAAACTTGTTAGAACAATCTATTTCCAAAACATCACACAGCTGCTGATGTAACCATAGACATCCCTAAATAATTCCCCAAAAGCTACCTCTCTCGGCACAAATCTGAGAAAACTAGTTGATTCCAGAATATCATACAACTGCTTATCTAGTCGTAGGTATCCTGAATGATTCCGCGATTTGCAAAGATCTGAGAAAACTGGTCGATTCCAGAATATCATACAGCTGCCGATGGAATCATGACAGATCACATCTTGAAAGACTCCGCAAAAGCTACCTCGATCGGCACAAATCTGCGAAAACTGTTCAAGGCAATCAAGGAATCCAGAATATCATAGAACTGCTGATGCAAACGAGACAAATAAGCCAGATGAGATTATTTCATTGGTCTGGGGATTGAAATATAACAGCCTTGGCTGGTGCACACATCAAATGCTTACGAAAGCTTGGGCTTTGATCGAGACGATGATGATGATGCTGCGGCTATGGCGAAGCTAGACTGTAGATCGATCGGGCATCAAGCTGCTTCGACTCGAATTAAAATCCACGGCTTCTTCTCACAAATGGAGAGCATTTCCATTTCGTGAGTGGCGGGCGACGAGAGCGAGGACGTATTCCAATTTCTGGCTGCTGTAGCAAAGAAAAATAAATTTTGTTTCTTTTCATTTGTGGCACCTTAATGAGCCTAAAAAAATTTTGAAAATCCTTAACGGGCAGAATGTCCTTTGCCCTGCCCCTTCCATTGCGTAATGGATTTTTGGATCCTTTTAAAACCAATCCTTAGCTGCCACGTGGCAAGTGCAAGCAAAATCAGCACTAAAAAAATCGAGACCAATCCGATGCTGCCACATGGCAGACGCAGGCAAAATTTGCACTAAATTTTTTTTTTTTAAATAGGTGACTATTCTACTTTTCAAAAATGGGCAGAATAGTCACCAAAAATCCATTACGTGTAAATTATTCCAAGTCTTACAAACATAAAATAATAAAATTAAAAATAAATAAAAAAGATACTCAATATCTCAGACAAAATTTAAATGGAGCAATGTCGTAAGCCCAAAGCGCCCTTATAAGATTTAGATTTCAAACTTTTAACTATATATATAATTTTTCTTTTTTTCTTTTTCGTTTATTGGAGGCACTTCCCAATTTGGAGGGTGGGGGTGTTGGCTTGCTGCTCCCATGATAGCGGCTGCCCAAGGCCGTGTAGGTCCAAAGGGCACCTGCCAAAACCTTGCTCTGGGACTTCACCCATCGTAAAGACTATATTATTTTTTGTAATGCCTTGCTCTCGGACTTCACCCATCGTAAAGACTTTAATATTTTTCTGACAGTTTTTGTAATGCCTTGCTCTGGCAGGATGCTCAACATTATGGCCATACCTCCGTAACCAAACCAGAGACTCGAGAGGTTGCATGAGCTGCCCGAGCGAGGCAACACCATGTCACAAAGGCTTTTAAAAGATGGTGAGGTCAGAAGACGAGTCATTTTCTATAGCAAGATTACCCAATGAAATTGTCAATGGGAAATCCCATTCTCTTACAAAAAGGATAACCGATGGTATCCAAAATGGCAAGTGTGACCTCGGTCAAACTTTATCGAAGCTTAATGAGAGTCCCAGCATCTTGAAATCTTTATGAAAATATTTATAGCATGGCTCAACTCTTTTTATGGACTCAATGGTTTTTGCGGAATTTAAGCCTCTTCAAAAATACGGTTGGTCGTTCGTCGAATACTCAACTATGTCTGCGGCCCAATCGGGTACAGCATCCACGTAAAATAAACAGCATCCGGTAACTCATCATCAAGCTGGGGATCCTTCTATGTCGATTTGATTCTTGATACATGATCCGCCATATAATGTTGTTTGCCTTTGTGTACCACTATTCGAAAATCAAACTCGAGCAACAAGAGTAACCATCTAGTGATTCTCCCTGTGTTGCAGGTTTTGTTGACTAGGTAGAGCAAAGGTTGATGATCAGTGTAGAATGCAAAATGAGTGGCCATAAGATGATGGCGAAACTTCTTGACCGCAAATATCATTGCCAAGGCTTCTCGCTTAGTCGTTGAATAGTTGATTTCAGCATCGTTGAGTTGTTGACTGGCGAAGCGAATAGGAAAGTCTTTCTTGTACTCACCTGGCTGGGTCATTACTGCTCCTATAGCATACTTTGATGCATTAGTATGCACATGAAACTCAATTGTCCAATTGGGAGGCCGTAAGATTTCCTCCGTCCAATGTGGATCAATTGTCAACTTGTAGATAGGACGTGCCAAATCTGCAAAGAATAGAATGAAGATTCGGTAGTAATTGGCATGTCCCATAAATACATAGACTCCACGAATCGTTCCAAGGGGTGGAAGATCCATGATAATACATATCTTAGACAAATCAGTGGCGATCTTGTGTCTAGATACAATATGGCCCAAGATAAGACCATGTGTGACCCAAAATTGGCATTTCTCTAGGTTCAATGATGGCTTCAGTGGCTACAACCAAGTGAAGATTGCACCGGAGGATCAACACAAGACTGCATTTGCTACTGAATGGGATACATATGCCTACAAGGTCATGCCATTCGGTCTTTGTAATGCCCCTAGCTCTTTTCAACGCGTCATGCAAAAGGCATTCAAAGACTATTTACAGAAATTCCGGGCTCTAAGTTTCTCTAATGTCAGTTGATGTAGGTCTTGTAGGAGACAAGGAGACGTTTGAGATAGACGAGTTAACAGGCTTTCTATCCATCTTATGCCATACATAGACTCAGTCTTCATTTGTGCCCATAGTTTAGGAGCGGTATCAGAGGAGGAGTATTTGTTAGGTCCATAATTATGATAGACGTCTTGACTGTACGATAAGTTGGGTAGCTTGTCGGCTCTCACATTCTCGTTATGCGGGGTATGCATCCATTCCACTACAGTAAACTCGTGCGTCAATTGATGTATGGCCAAGGCGTAGGTTTTCAATCTTCAGTCTTTTAAACGGTACCTATTGGTCATCCCATATATTAATAATTGTGAATCCCCGCACACCCTAAGATGGCTCTCTTTTGGTATCAACTTTGTTGCCATGTGTAGTCCTAGTATGACACTCTTAAATTCTATAGTGTTGTTCGTAAAATGTGTTCCCAAATATACTCCCATGCTAGCTATTTCTTCACCTTTTGGATTCGTCAAACTCGTCCCTATTGCACCTTCTTTTGTATGATGTCTACATGCGCCATCAACTGTTAGGGTGTATACTTCTTTGTCAGATGTGATTTCCATTTTCATTCATCCTCTTATGTACAAGTAAGTTCCTCTTCCCCCCCCCCCCCCCCCCCCCGTCTTTTTCTTTTCTTTTTTTTTCTCTATGGTTTAAGTTGGAGGTCGAGCCCCTTTCGGGTAACAGGTGAGGTTAATTATGCCATGTCAAGAATTACCCCCAATTTAATCCCCCAAAGAAATTGGTGATTCATGACCGCTCCAGCTACTCGATCCAAGACGTTCTGTGAACGGTAAGGGAAAGTGATCCTTCCGTGTCACAGCGGAAAGTGCCTTCAGATTGACACAAATCCGCATTTTGCCATTCTTCTTGGGAACAATGACTATGGGTGACACCCATTCTGTGTGCTCGATTTCATAAATGAAATCGGCATCGAGCAACTTCTGCAACTCTTGCTTGATTAGCTCGGTGTAGTTCGGGTTGCAGCGGTAATATCGGCTCACCTTTGGCGTTGCTCCTTCGACCAAAGGTATGGTGTGTTGGACTACAGACGATGGAATTCCTTTTAAATCTTTGTAAGACCACACAAAGTAGTCTTTATACTCCATCAGTAACTTCTGCAGTTGGGTGAATTGTGAGGGCGTGAGTTGTGCTCCCACATGAACAATTTTGTCTTCATCTCCTGGCTCTGCTAGATTCATCGGTTGAGTGCGAATTGGTCCCTCATAGACTTGTTCTTCTTTTTTCTGATTTGCATCAGGTTCCCATTGCGCTTTTGGCATCATTCGTCAAAGGTATAACTCTTGAAGTATTCTAGCATATCATGGACTGGTGCCTTACTCGTTTCTTCCTTCAAAAGGTTGATCTTAGCACGATTGGTGAGTGATATCTTGTGCATTGCTTCTGACATTTCTGAAGCTAATGTCGAAGCTTGGTCGAATGACCCTTGAGCATGCAATTCAGCAACTTTCTTTTTGCCTTGTATATTATTGTTGGTTGTTGCTGTTTCTTTGCTCGTTATCTTCTGTTGAGGTTCTTTAACATTCGCCACATGGTTCCGAATGTCTTCATCCACTGTTGCTATAGCCTCTTCGGGTAAATCGCTCCACTTGATCACCTGATTGTATCTTTGCTTTTGTTGATTTTTCTTTGGTATAGGTGCTTTCGGTGGTGGCATCTTGGAGACTTTAGCATGTTGAGATTTTTGAGGCAGTTGAGCTGGTATTCGTAGAACTCCATAACGCGTAGAATCCATGTGGTGTAGGATCTGCTCATCTGTCAGCTCAGCTTCCTCGTCATAGGATAATGCATTTGCCAAGAAACTAAATCATCTTCAACAGATTCTGGAATAGGTTCCGGTGACAGCCATGCTACGTTTATCATGTTCACCCCATATGAGATAGGCGTGTCAAGGGTGAATCCTCTTGGTGGTAATTCGCTGGGTTCTGAATCTAGATCTGGATCTGGATGACATGTATGCCCAGCCATACAGTCAATAGTTGCCAATGCATCCGTCCACAACACGGTATCTGTTTGTGAATCATAATGAACACCCATTGAAGCTTTCGGACGATCAATGCTATGGTCCGTTGTGGAAGAAGTGTCATCAGCTTTGGGTGGTACAGGCTTCACCGCCCATGTGGAGGGATCCACCTTTACTGCCCGCTCTCTATTCTCAAATGTGATTTTGCCAGTCCCCCAATCATGAACTACTTGTGCAATTCGTAACCAAGGTCGTCCCAACAAAACTCGATAGGCAGTGGGTGTTTCAGGAATGTCCACCACCACAAATGTGATGACAAATTGTACCCCTGCTATCTTGACTGGAATGTCTTCTACAATCCCCTTTGGCTGCACACATGATTGATCAGCCAGTTTGATGGCGAACTTGGTAGCTTTTAGGCCTTGTAGATTCCACTTCTCATACAAAGAAGTGGAGATAAGGTTGACACTTGATCCTCCATCTACAACAGTAGCTTCTTCTCCAAAGAGTTTGTGCTTGATAGGAATAGTTATATCATGTTGCTCACTCTCCCAAGCCGCTCCCACGTCCAGAACATTGTTGGCTTTGTCAAAATCGGTGCAAAATAATGGTTCTTTGGAAGGTATGTCTGATTCAATGTTCAACCAATCTGACAAGACACCCTTTGCTTGAGGTGCAAGTCGAAGGAACTCTCCAATAGAGATATTCATTCTGTTGGATAAGATGCTCATCAGTAGTTCCATCCTTGGAGCTTCAGGTTCTGCCATATGGAATGGTTCTTCCCGATGGTGTAGTCACACGTTCACATCTGATCTGTGTGGTGAACCTTGTGGTGCATTCGCATGTTGATCTCTTTTTGGTGCAGTGTCTTGAGGAGCTGTCGGCTGATGTGCAGCTTGAGCAGCTTCCTCCGCTTGTGATTCTTGTATCCAATGTTTGATCTTCTGATAACGTCTTTGTTCATCCTTCACATTCGGATAAGGTAATCTCACTCTTCCTGATGTTGAAGGTTGGTCAACTGGCACTGATACAGAGTGTGGTGATGATGGAGCTACCTCCTTGCGCTTTTGTGCTCGCGTAACAGCTATCACTAGAACGTTACAATAGGGAGGTCTCCTTGGTATAGTTGAGTGTGGATTTGTGCTTGGGCCTGCTGATTGAACTGCAATCCAATTCAATGGTGCGTTGGTGCTGGCTCTCAATGGACAATTCTTGTAGCAATGTCCATATCCACACTCGCGACAAAAGGGCATATAAATTCCTTTGTTTGGACATTCTGCAATCCTATGTCCTTCTCCACATCCATAACATCCATATAATCTGCCCCCTTGGCGTTGTAGTTGTGCAGCGTATGTGGCATAATACTCATTAATAGCAGGATCGATGAATGGTTCATCAGGTCCATACCATTGTTGCATTTCCTGTTGGGAAAATGTTTCAGCTTCTGCCGCTGTGAGATTCACCTGGGCTGCTTGAGGATTATTTGGCCCTGGTGGTGCTGGTAGTGCCATTCTTTGTTGTTGAGGGCCTGGTCCAAGCCTTGGTGCTGCATTAGGTGCTCCTTGATGGTAAGCATAAGAGGTCTGGAATTGAGTTCTCTTTTGTTGTATGATCCGTGGGTTGTAGGGGCAATACATAGTGTCATGCGAGGATGCATTGCACAAATGACAATATCTGTGCGTCAACTTCAAATTTTGCTTCAGTACCAGACACTCGTTGGAAGTGTGATTTTGGGTACAAATGGGACACCAAACATTGTCCCGTCGAGGATACTGCTGCTGATAAGGATCTGGTTGTGGTGCTACAGTATTTTGAAGAGCCTTAAGTTTTTGGTCCATCAAATTTGGGCAATTCCAATCTGGGAGATCTTCTGATTGCTTGTAGAGGTACCGCTGGCATAGGAATATTTTGATCTATTGGATTTGGCTAATTTGGTCGGATCTCTTCCACTGCTGCTTGATGTAGCTCTGGATTCTTCGTAGGTAGTATTCTACCAGATCTCAATCTCATTCACTGTTCAGGTTTGATACAATGTGAAGGTATATGGCAACAGTGGATCTTGTTCGGGTGCTGATCAGTGGTTGATGATTAGAAGGGATGAAAGGAACACGAATAACTAACAAATTTTACAGGATGACAATTGAAATGGTTATTGAGAGATGATTGTATGGTGGCACATATTTGAATGGAGTTGATCACACACAAAAAAATGGATGTTGTAACGGTGCAGTTGGCAACAATGGTGAGTGATAGATGGCCTCGATGGTGCCGGGGCCTGGGGGACTGCACTGGCCCCCAGCACTAAACGGTATGACTTGTATAAGATCGAATAGGTATTTTGCGAATCAAGTCACTAGTAGTATCAATAATTTTTTTGGATTTCCTTAACAGAAATCTTCGCCTGACTGATATATGTTTTATCACAGTGTATTACCACTTTACGAAGCTCGACGAAGGTTCTTGTTGGTGAAGGATGGTTCAGCGAAAGTTCTGAAAACAATTTGGACACGATTTGGACTGGGAACCTTCGCCACTATCCTTCTGATGGAGACTAACCTTTGCCAAGCTGCTGGGAAGTACAGATTGATGATCAGAGGGCTGGCGAAGATTAGGCGAAGATTATCATGGCGAAGAATAGTCTGGCGAAGGTTCAGAAGGCAATTTGGCACTTTTGAGAGTTGGAAACGTTTGCTGGACTAGTTATGGGTAATATTAACCTTCATCCACTTCACAGATACTTCAAAACAATGTTTTATGACTATTCTGAGCTCGACCAAGATTAATGATATACTGGCGAAGGTTTATGAAGGCTGGCGAAGGTTCAAGGGACTTAAATTTCTCTCTGAGTACTGGAAACGTTTGCCTGACCACTTATTCTTAATACTAAACTTCGTCAACTTCACTGAAGCTAGAAAACATGGAAAAGTAGCTACTGGCAAACTGGCGAAGGTTTACAATAAGTATTTTTGCAAATATTGAAGTTGGCGAGGGTTTTGATGGCAAATTCCTATTTTTGGTGAGCAAGAACCTTCGCCAGAGCTCGTACACTCAGTATTAACCTTCGCCGACCTCCATGATGGCTCTGAAGCTGAAAATGAAGTTGGGCAAAAGTTGTCTGGGGTGTTTTGGGCTACTTTGAGATTCTGGACATTTTTTACAAAGGTTTTTTCATTTTTTTGGGCTGTTTTTTGGCAATTTTGGCAAACTAGCTGGGAAATAACCTTCGTCTGACTAGTTGTAGGTACTGATGGTGTGGCAGAACGTACTGCTAGGTGGGTGAAGGTTGGTTTGAGCAGATCAGAAAGTTATGAGCCCTGATAGGTGTTTTTGGGCTCTTTTCTGGACAGTTTTTCAAAACTACATGGTTTTTTCTGATTTTTCTGATTTTTAGGATTTATGGAAGGGATAGGGTGCTGGGATCTGATGTTTTTCACCTCTAAATCTCCCTCCACAGATCATACAAGCAACAAATCATGAAAAAACAACAAATCTAACCTCTATTCCACACTAAACTACCCCCCACACATCCATTCCACAAGCAAAAATCACAAGATGAATGCATGCAAGCTAAAAAGCAAGAAAATGCTAATCTATTCCCCGACAACGGTGCCAAAAAATTATAGCGGCCTTGGTTCACCTGTCACGCATAGATTCGTTCCCAAGGAAATAGTGCTTCCCTTGCGAAGTTAGCTTGCAAATCCTACTCTAACCACACCTAGATTAACCACATCTAACTATCCACCCTACTTTAACCACAAGCATGAGAAGGAAGAATAGATTACAATGGGGGAGGTGCTTACATCCTATCCTCTCTACTCTCTTAGAAATCATTAACAACATGCAAGTAGAGAGAAGAAGCAAATGGAAAGCAAATACAAAATGCAAAAGAGAGAGAGAGAGAGAGAGAGAGAGAGAGAGAGAGAGAGAGAGAGAGAGAGAGAGAGAGAGAGAGAGAGAGAGAGAGAGAGAGAGAAGCAAGGATGTTCAAATCTCATTTGGGCATAATCTCCTCCTCCTATTGAACATGGAAATATGGTACAAAGGGTGCCTTTTTATGGATGGGAAAGGCCCTTGCCCCTTTCTCCTGTTGGTTAATTACAATGGCAAGGATCCTAATCCAAGCCTCCTATACTAACACAAAATGAATCTAGTGGTTCTAGAAAAGCACAAGGGCACTCACATGATTCATGTGAGTTCTAATTTGGGCCCTTTTAGCTTTTTTATTAACAACTTGACTTAGGGCCTCTAATGTCATTTTAGAGTTTTAGGCCCCTAGTCACTTATTCCTAATTCTACAAGTTCTACAAAACCAAATTGCGTGCTCATTGCGTTGGGCTTATACACGTAGGAAGCCAGTGCCCTCGCACTTATTGCTCTACATGTACAGTGTACTGTGGTGAGGCCCACTAAGTGCCCAACAACGAATGATAAGCAGAGGCCACGTGTCATATTGTCCAATTTTTGTCAAAAAGTCTCTTTTTTGTAAAAATAGCAGTATTATATTTGTAACTTTTGCCAAAACCTTTGTTGAAACTTTTGAGGGTTCTATTCATAGTAAGTTACCATTTTTGAATTCAAGGAATGTTAATTTTGTCAGATCTAGAAAAATATCTATTTTTACCCTCGCCAAACTGTCAGAAATGGTGAACTCTTGCAACTTTGCCGCGCCGCGAAAGTCAACGTGCCTTGACTCGAAGGTCGAACGATTCGTGAAGATCAAACAATTCGCGAAAGTCAACATGCTTCCAGGACAAACAAAGGACGAACCATTCGCGAACCATTCGCGAAAATCAAAAATGCCTCTAGGACCGCAAAAACCGCAAAGCGACGCAAAACGAAAAGAAACGAAAGAAACAAAAGGAAATCTTTCGCACTGCCAACTGGCAGCTCAACGGGCTTGGAGTCTTAAACTTCATGCCCAACTGAAATGGGTAGTATTGACAAAATGGCAAATCGAATCCTATAGTATCTGAAGGCTACCCAAAATATGAGATGACCTACAGAGATGAAAACGAAAGAAAAGGATTCGAGTTGCACCACTACAGTGATGTAAGCTGGGCGACTGCAAAGATGACAACAAGTCCATAACTGGAGGATGTACCATAGCGTGCAGAGTTGCAATCAGTTGGATATGCAAAAAGCAAACCTTGGTAGCTCAATCTTCTTGCGAAGCTGAATATGTCGCAGTTTCAAAGGTGGCGAACGAGGAAGTGTGGTTATAGATGATGCTGGAGGCAATCGAGATACTACAAGGAGGACCATGCACGATGATGATGGACTCTCAGAGTGCCATTTATCTATCCCAGGATCCTGTCTCAAAGACAAAACACATACCTCTGAAGTACCATCACATTCGAGATTTAATCTCAAAATGAGAGCTCCAGGTCCAGTACATAAAATCTGAAGACATGATTGCAGATCTACTCACGAAGCCGCTCGACAAGCCACTCTTCACCAAACAAAGAAAGACAATTGGATTAAACATGCAAAGCTGCAAGGTTCAAGAGGGAGTGTCAGAAATGGTGAAACTTTACCGCGACGCGAAAGCCAACGTGCCTTGACTCGAAGGTCAAACGATTCGTGAAGATCAGACAATTAGCGAAAGCCTAACGTGCTTCCAGGACAAACGAAGGACGAACCATTCGCGAAAATCAAACATGCCTCTAGGATCGCAAAAACCGCAAAGTGACCAAAAACAAAAAGAAACGAAAGAAATGAAAGAGAATCTTTCGCGTTGGTAGTTGGTAGCTCAACAGGCTTGGAGTCTTAAATATCACGCCCAGCTGAAACGGGCAGTAACAATGGAGAGTAATTGATTAGCTGATTAGCGTTAACTACTCTTGTAATTCTTTGGTTTAGCTATCTTGTAAACTCCACACAATGGAGATAAAAACTATATTTCTGGATTATAATGGATACAGAAAGATACAGTGAGAAGTAGCAAGTAGAGTAGAAAAAGAAAAAGAAGAGAAACAAAACAGTTGTGTATGAAAGTCTGCCAACGAGCAGAATGCAGCAAAAGAGCAGAGCGTCAACCGCCAACGAGCGAGACACTGACCATCTCGCTCTAAAAATTAAACTAATAAATTGATTGCTCTATTTTGTGCATCTCCTCGTCTTCCGTTGTCTTGATTGCTAGAATGAAATGTGTTCTGTGATGTGTAGTTGTGTGTCTAGGTTCCTATAAGCTTCCGCACAAAAGAAAGTTCAAAGAAACAAAATCGTTTGCGACAACGAACCAAATCCGTTCACGACACAAACTACAAAAGCCCTATTTTTGTGCATAAAGAACCTTCACCGGTTTTACCCTAGCCTTATCTAAAACGGATTCACTATCTGAGAGTTCGACGAAAGTTAGTTTTACCAAATTTGTCAAAAACTAGCCTGATCAGAGATCTTTTATCCAAAATAACATTGAAGAACCTTCGCTGAGTCAACCTTCATCCAAAAAACATTCGCCAATACTATTTTTAGGTTTTGATTTTCCAGATCAAGTCTGGGTCAAATTTTGAAAAATTCTGTTACAATTTGTTTCTGATTCTAAGAATTCATCATTCTTAGAAGTGTCTATCGCCTGATCATAGATCTTATTCCAAAAATCAGAAATCTGATTATTGTCAAGTGAAAGAAATTTTGCAGATCTGAACTGAGATAGATTCTGATAGAAAATCACCATAGTTGGATCTACCCAAGTACAATGGATTATCTGATCCAGTCAGACTTCTCCAAATATATGCAGAATCTTGTGAAGTTTATGGCAAACTTTTTTCTCAAGATAAACTTAAGCTATTTCCAATGGCTTTAACGGGTGCAGCACAAGATTGGTATTATAATCAAGATGAAACTGAGCGTACAGATTGGAAAACTATCAAACGAGCCCTTATCACACAGTTCAAACCTCGGAAAGTTTATGGAAGACCCTTTCCTACTTCTAAGTCAAATCACACGTGTGGATGCAAGATCAACAACAAAAATGACATTCCACATACTAGAAATCAAGACATCTTGAGAAATACACATGAGATGGACATAAAATCAAAAGCGATGAACTCTCCACATAAAATGAGAATAGATACTTTCTCCATGATGGTACTACTAGTTATAGCTGCTAAAATGTCATTTGGTCAATTTCCCTAAACTTGCCTTGAATGGTAACTTCTTGGTACTTCATCAAAATACCTAGAAATTCTAGTCTAGATGCAATGCATGAAATCTAGCCAATTAGAATGGGTCCAAATCCGACATCATCCATTTATCTACTTGCCAAAAATAGTACAAACACTATTTAGGCCTTTATTAGACAAATATAAATATATCTCTAAGTTGAAATTGTTGAATTCACACATGTGGGACGCCCTACACATGTACTTTTGATCTCCTAAGCCCAATAATACCATAAAGATCAGACTAGCATTGATTGACAATAGGAAAGCTGATCATACAAGAAATATTATTGTGTTAAAAGCAAGATCTGTCAACAAAACATGAAACTAAGCACAATAAATGCCTCAACTCGGCTAGAGAGAGCATATGAAAGTACAAAACTCGAGTAGAGAGAGAGGGCACAAAGAGCTTAGTCTCCAAATTTGCATTACACACAAATTTCATCATCTTCTCAATGAGAGTACATCACATATATATAGACCCATGGACTCTCCTCCTACTTTGAGTTGAATTGGAGTTATGAATCCACCTCTCAAGCTATCTAGACTTATTCAAGCCACCTCACTATGTCTAATTGTGCCACCTAGTCTTTTCATGCATTAAATGTGGCAAGCAAAGTACAAATGGCAATTCCTATGGTAGCTCGAGTTTCTACTTCTACCTACCTTGAATATTTTATTCTAAGATGGGTCTTTACTAAGCCAAAAGAGCTTAATTCATCTTTGGCATTTTTAGGACCCCTACTTACAACATTAGATAGATTTTTCCAATATTTTGACACTCCTCCTGAAAATGTATCTAATGTGGATCAAGCATCGATCTTGAGATAAGTCTAAGATTAGATCTATGCTTTGAAAAGGCACTTTTGCAAAGTGGCTTTGTGAGAAGATCAGCAATACATGAAGATGTGTCGACATGTTCCAAGTTGATTTCACCTCCAATGAGCTTTTCCCTTACAAAATGGTGTGCCACTTCTATATGCTTGCCTCTTGCATGAAAAATAGGATTGTTTCCAAGAGCTTGGGCCGATATGTTGTCACATTTGATCAAGGGAAGATCATCCTCTTTGATACACTTTAGCTCCATGATTAACCTCTTGATCCAAAGCACCTCTTTAGTTGTTGTAGTGAGTGCTTTGTACTCGGCCTCACAAGAAGATAGAGATATGGTATCTTGCTTCTTTGAAAGCCAAGACACAAGATTGCCTCCAAGAAAGATAGTATATGCATTAATGGACTTTCAATCCATTTTATCACTTGCAAAATCGGAATCCGAATAGCCAACAATGGTTAGATCTTCATTCTTGTACAATAAACCATAATCTTGAGTAGAAGACACATATGTTAGAACTCTCTTGGCCATTTTCCAATGTTGGATCTTAGGATCTTGCATAAATTGACTCAATTTGTGCACACAATAGCTCAAATCGGGTCTAGTGATAGTAAGCCAAATTAAAGAGCCTATAAGACTCCTATAAAGTGTGATGTCCCCAAAGGATCTTTCACAACCTTTAATAGGATCTTTTACATGTTGCTCCATGGGAGTATCTATGCCTTTACAATTTTGCATATTGAATTTTCTCAACATAGAAAAGACATATCTAGATTGACAAATAAAAGCATACTCTTCATGAAAATCAATCTCAAGGCCTAAAATGTAATGGCTCTCTCCTAGATCTTGCATTTTAAATTCTCTTCATGATGCTCTTTAGTTTCTTGAACTAGCATCAAACAACTTCCACTAAGAATAATGTCATCTACATAGATTAGAAGAATGACAATATTACTACCATCAAACTTTAAGTACATAGAAGGATCATAGTCACTAAGCACAAATCCTAATAAAAGTAGAAAGTTGTTGAGTCTTGAATACCATGATCTAGGTGATTGCTTCAAGCCATAAAGACTTCTAAATAGCAAACACACCTTAGATTTATCCTTGATAAATCCTTGAGGTTGTTCCATGTACATCTCCTCCTCAAGATAGCCATTCAAAAAAGCGTTGGAGACATCAAGTTGATACAATTTCCACTTAAAAAACAAGGCAAGAGAGACTATGATTCTTATTGTCACCATCTTTGCTACAGGAGCAAAGGTTTCTTCATAGTCAAGGCCATATATTTGTGCAAAGCCTTTAGCACATAATCTTGCCTTGTACTTGTTGATGGAGCCATCATGATTGTACTTGATCTTGAACACCCACTTGCATCCAATGATATGCATGTTAGGTGGTGGATCTACTAGCTCCCATGTGTGGTTGGTGATCAAGGCATCATATTCAATCTTCATGGACTCATACCACTCCTTGGTATTGAAGGCTTCTTGGACATCTTTGGGCTCCTCATGAGAAACAAAATAAGCATAAGTGGAATCAAGATCCACTTGTTTTCCTTTGTCATCATAAGTGAGCCTCTTAGGCTCGGATCTCTCCCTCATGGATCTTCTAGGAGTGAAAATCCGAGGACTTCCATCTTCAAATCTCGAATCCTCCATATGTTGATTGTCTTCAATAACAAAAGGTGATACATTTTGAGGTTGCTTGATCTCGGCCCCTTCAGGATTGTACTTTTCTTCTTCATGAAAAACTACATCTCTACTTTCAATTACTTTAGAAGTAGAGAGCATGTAGATTCGATAGGCTTTCTTGTTGGATGAATATCCAACCATTACTCCTTTGTTTGCACATGGATCATCCTTCTTTCTCGTTTCCAAGGGAATATGGACAAATCATATGCATTCAAATACTCTAAGGTGATCAACCTTAGGTTTTTTCAAATAGAGTGTTTCATATGGTGACTTTCCTTCAAGTGCAACATGAGAGTGTCCATTGCAAAGATAGTTTAAAAAATTGATGGCCTCACCCCAAAAGTCTTTTGGCAAGGATGCCTCAATTCTAATGGTTTTGGCACATTCACACAAGGTTCTATTCTTTCTTTCAGCCACCCCATTTTGAGATGGTGTATATGCACAAGAAAACTCCCTTTTAATGCCTTCAAGCTCACAATAATCATGAAATTTATTGAAAGTGTACTCACCACCTCCATCACTTCTAAGAATCTTGATTTCGTATGAAAATTGCTTTTCAACTAGAGCTTTGAACTTTAGGAAATAGTCAAACACCATAGACTTTGAAGCTAGAAGATATAACCAAGTAAATCTAGTGAAATCATCAATGAAAGTTACAAAGCAAATAGCACCACCCTTGCTCTTTAAAGATGATAAGTGCACATCCGAGTGTATGAGCTCCAACGGATGTGTAGTCTTGATAGATGACTTTGAAAAAGGCTTCTTATGAGACTTAGATATGGCACAAGCCTCACATGGTTTGAAATTCTTGGAGATAAGATTAGGCAAGCCAATAGCTTTGGCTTTCTTGACCATGGACACCATAGAACTATAGTTAGGATGTCCCAACCTTCTATGCCATAGTTCCTCCAAAGAAATATGAGAAGCAAAAGCACCATCACAAGAGTTAGCATACTCTTTGGGATCAAGCTTGTAGATTCCACCATATCTAGACCCAAATGCAAGGATCTCATCATGCTTCTTGATTGTACATGTATCAACATTGAAATTCACATCTAGTCCACTATCAAACAATTGCCCAACACTAATAAGATTTTTTGTTAACTTAGGAGCAAAAAGTACTTTAGATAGAGAAAGAACTTTTGATGAAGAAAGCTTTAGGGGAATAGTCCCTATGCCTTCAATAGCACACTCATGATCATTTGCTGTGTAGATGGACTTCTTGGCTCCTTCATAAGGTGACATGGATGAGAAAGAATGCTTGGAACTACACATATGTGAGGAACAAGAAATATTATTGTGTTACAAGCAAGATCTGTCAACAAAACATGAAACTAAGCACAATAAATGCCTCAACTCGGCTAGAGAGAGAATATGAAAGTACAAAACTCGAGTAGAGAGAGAGGGCACAAAGAGCTTAGTCTCCAAATTTGCATTACACACAAATTTCATCATCCTCTCAATGAGAGTACATCACATATATATAGATCCATGGACTCTCCTCCTACTTTGAGTTGAATTGGAGTTATGAATCCACCTCTCAAGCTATCTAGACTTATTCAAGCCACCTCACTATGTCTAATTGTGCCACCTAGTCTTTTCATGTATTAAATGTGGCATGCAAAGTACAAATGGCAATTCCTATGGTTGCTCGACTTTCTACTTCTACCTTTTTGAATATTTTATTCTAAGATGGGTCTTTACTAAGCCAAAAGAGTTTAATTCATCTTTGGCATTTTTAGGACCCCTACTTACAACATTAGATAGATTTTTCCAATATTTTGACAGAAATTTCATGTTGGCCTCAAAATCGCCAAAATAGATCAACTAAACTAGTTGAATTTTTCACACGGTCCAGATTTCTACCAAAATCACACGATCCAGACCATTGATCTGAGTGAGGCATGATTTAATGAACCTTGTGTGTTATGTGTGCTGATGGCATGCCTTGTGGCTACTAAAACCCTTGGAGAACTAAGCTCCCAGGTTCCTTGGCAGCATTTGAGTTGCTCCACACGTTTTATTCTTTCTTTCTAGGCAAACCATTCCACAAGAGTTTCAAATAGATTTGGCATCTCAGTTGGAAAGACTGTGAATGTCCCTGTCTAAAATGTTTTACTTATAAGCCCTTCACTGGAAGCACGGATTTTAGCTCAATCAAATGCTCTAGTCAATATTGGCCTACTGATTCTAAGTGCTTTGATAGTTTACACGTCCAATTTGGTGCAAAAAGTACCATTTTGGAAGAATAAAAAAGTGTAGCTTTTCTTTTCAAGCGTCCTAAAGTTGCATTTGAATAAAATTTGCTTTATAAAACAAGAACATTGTGGCATACCATAATATACGATGATACTAATGGTGTTTATGTTCATTAACGAACACTCTTATTTTATTCTTTAGCTCATACCCCACTTTGGATGAAACATTACTTGCATGTATGACCAAGACTTAATGTACCTATCATTTACTATAGCTTGCCTTCAAACTTTTAGGCATCTCTTCTAATGTTGACTTTTTCACAGACTACATTGACCAACTTAAACACATAATCTTGCCTTTGCAAGGCAAGAGAAACAAATTCAAGTGAATTGTGCTAAGGGAGGCAACACAATTTTTTGTTGTGAAAAAGCAAAAATTGAATTTATGATGAGTGAAAATTAGAGTGTTGAGCTATATGCATGCAAGAGTGGCCACATGAGGTCTTTTAGAGCCCAGTTCCTAGCTATGCACAAGGAATTGGTTGGAAGAGCTAAGCTAGTTCCTAGCTATGCAATAATGCACTCATTGGCTATGATAGTAAAACCATGAACTCATTTTTTTGGGAGTGCCATGAGCCAAGCTTACAATTATGCACCATGTGCCAATTTTTGACACCATTGCACAATGGCACTCTAATGTGAAACCTCTAAGATACTCCTACAATTCTCAAACTCACTCTTAACACACTGTTGGGTGTTTATGGTGATTTCACACACGGGGGAACATTGATTTTATGTTATATATCACTTTTGATTATAGTGAACCTCATAACAAGTCATTCTGAAGTCCCCAAGGAGTGGGAAGTTGTTTTTAAAATCAAGTACTTTGGTTGTTTCAAGAGACTACCACGGTTCTTAACTAGAGAGTTGAACAAACACGAAAATAATAAAGAATGGATCATAGAACAAACCAACCCAACGAAATTAGATTGACTACATCTAGCCTTGAGCTATGGCCCTTAGAGCACGTCCCCATGTCGAGGAAACACAAAATTGTGAGTTGAGGGCATTGAGAAGGTGGGTAGCAAGCTCACAATTGTAGAAGCACAAAATTCAATCAAAAGTTGGATATGTTAGTATTGGAAACTATGGTCAAATATTTGGACATCGTTTTCAGGTGGGTTGTTTGTGGGCCTAAATAGCATCCGTTGATTGAATTGCCATGGCATGTTTTGTTTGGCAGAGGCTGTAGTTATATGATATTTGACCATAGTTTTCAGGTGGGTTGTTGTTTTACAGGTTGGTTGGTCCTAAATAGCATTCATTTTAGCATCGGTTTAATTTCCATGGCATGTTTTGTTTGGCTGAAGCTGTAGTTATGTTGATATTTGACCATAGTTTTCAGGTGGGTTGTTTTACAGATTGCTTGGTCGTAAATAGCATTCATTTTAACATCCGTTTAAATGCTATGGCATGTTTTGGCTGTAGTTATGTTGAAGTGGATAAAGCTGGTTAAGGCTTTCTGGGCGCTGACTTGCTTATTCTCATGTCGGAGCTGGTATGGTTTCTGTTTGTTGTAGAGCACAGAGATGATGACCAATATTCTCACGTTTGAGCTTGTTTCATTTTTATTTGTTGTAAAAACCCGCTTTTAGGTCAAAATGTCTGTCAAAACATGAACATTTTAGCCGTTTGTACAAACTAATAACTTCTGTTTCAACATCTTTAACATCAGCTGTGTGCCTTACCTAGGTTTCCGTGCGCTTACCGTGCAGGAAACTCGTGCAGTGAGGATCATGGAGCTTGACACTCTGAGAGGTATGGTGTTATGATTTATCTTTTTCTTGGAGTCTATATAAATTTGTCTGCCGCTCATCACTAAGAAGTGGGTATTCTTCAGGCCTTATGCAAAACACCCTTTTAAGCTGGTTCAGTTAGAGCACTTTGATTTACTAGACTACATGTGCACTTAGCAGAATATGTGAAGCTAATTTTTTGTTGCAGGAATTATCATAGCCGCACTCGTGTTGTCCTAGAGTGCCCACATTTGCAAATCATGTAAAAGTTTTATTCTACCTTTGAATACTGCAGAGTGGACTGTCTTCGAACTTCTCACTGCCTGCACGAGTGCTCTTAGGACTAAACTGATTGTGAAGGATCATGCCGTAACCTGAAGATGGTCGTTATTTGTTAAGATGGAGGTGATGTATAGATTTAATTTATCAGAGATTAATGATACGTTGCTTCTCACATAACATTTAGGGACCAGGTGTTGAGAATAAGGTCATAGTTCTAGTCATCAATGACTGATTACATGTTGCTTCTCACATAACATTTAGGGTCCAGGTGTTGAGAACAAGGTCATAGTTCCTAGGTATTTCAAATTAAGGAGATTCGAATCACATTTTGAACCGATTTGAATCGAACTCCTGCCAAATGATTCAGCAAAATTTTAAAAAGCTTTGAAATTCTTTAAAAAAATTGGCAAAAAAAAGGGTACTTTTGATTTTGTTTTTCTGGCACCTTATAAAAGGGATTTGAATTGTGAATTGACACAACCCTTCAAATTTTGATCCTTCAGAATTATGAATATGATATTTTTGCCTAAAACCATAGAATTAATGAACCGTGTACGGTTCACCACGGTTCTGAGAACCGTACAGTGAACCGTATGGTTCTCAGAAAATTTTAGCTGGAACCGTGGTGAACCGTATAGTTAATTAATTTTTAGATGCCCTTCTTTTGCTATTTGTCAAAATTAATTACCAAAACCATCTTGTTCTGTATTATGTAATTACTAATCAATAACAAATCAGATACTATCAATCACATATTTAACAATCAGATGTTCTGTAATTAATCTTATTTGTAAATGTTCTGTAAATGTTTTGTAATTGTTCTGTAATTAATCTGATCTGCCTTGGGAGGGGTTTTAATCAATTAATTAATAAATTAAATACTGGAACCGTACCACAGTTCATGAACCGTGGTACGGTTCATCCCACGGTTCCCAGGACCCACGGTTCTGGGAACCGTGGGTTCTATGCCTAAAACCGATATACCTAATTTATTTAATGCTTTGATTGATCGTCATGTAAAAGCTGACATATATTACACATGCTGGTATTCTGGATGACCTTCTAAGAAGAATTTATAGCTCTGGAGCTGATATTAGATTCTTCTCAACTTACAAACATGAGATTGAGAATGGATGCTTTTGTTGACTCTTTTATTTAACAATTGAAAGCTGGGGTTTATATTGTTACAAAGCTAGGAGAGTGGTGATCTGCCTTCTACCAAGCAAATATACTCCATTTTGCTAAATTTTGAACTTGAAGCAAGAGATTTTAGAATCTTGCAACTAGATTGCTATGAAGCACAATGAAAAACTATTGTGCACTTAATCGTTATACACAACCATTGATTCTCTTTATTCTATTGGCTCTACTTTTTATTCAAAATTCAAATTACAAGCAAGCCTAGTTGATAAAATGTAAATATTGTTTATTGTTTCTATGAGGACAACCAAGCCCCGAAGAGCGGTGCAGCGCTTGCACACGCCAGGGGCTCCCGCACTCAGGCACGGGCTCTCGGATGGCACAGATCCTTTGCTAAGCTGGGTACTTTCGTAAATATAGCATTGATATATGTCGTAACACATAGTCCATGTAGCACATAGTCCATGCTAT
The DNA here is from genome assembly GCA_029204225.1 of Diphasiastrum complanatum. NCBI lineage: Eukaryota > Viridiplantae > Streptophyta > Lycopodiopsida > Lycopodiales > Lycopodiaceae > Diphasiastrum > Diphasiastrum complanatum. The sequence continues at coordinate 53,769,814 of CM055095.1, forward strand.
GTATGATGGAGTTTATGAACATTGATATATGTCATAACATGTAGTTAATGCTATGCATAATGGAGTTTATGATCTAAGATATTGCAATCAGACTCCCGTGAAGTTGAAAACTGCATGCCTTTTTTTGTTATGTTGGGCACCATCCTAGAATTCTAACATGGATGTATTATTCTATCATATTTATGGACATGCAGTTCTTGTTTGAGATCTTCGTTGTGCAGGTTGTAGCCAGCTCGTTTCTACTAATTACTTTTATCTTCATTGGTCTGTTTTAAGTAGGATATTGATCAAGCTGAAACATGATTCTTTCATTGCTTTCTACAATTGTTTTTTCTCATTAGTGCTGGCTTTTGTCATGATTGAGTCTATCCTTCACCGTTGGAGAACTGATAGGAATTCTGTATGTTGGCCTTTGTATACTTGGATGCTGATACTGTACGGATGCTGTAGCATTTAGTTCATGCTACATGATGAAGTTAATGGTGGGCAGGAGCACAATGATGTGAAGTTGTCCTCAAAAATGCATCAAATAGTTTAGAAAGGATGGAGTTTAGAATGGGGAATTCAATCACGACTTTGATGATCTATATGAGGGAATCCTCAATGCTCCCTATTGCAGAAAACCATACTTTCTAGTCAAATTCTAAAGTCGAATAAAAATTCAAACCTCTCCCCTTGGGAGGTTCGACTCAGAAATCTCAGTTTTAAAATATGTTATGTGAAATTTCTCTTCTTGTTCCTCTTCTCCTTCTCCTCCTGTTCCTTTCCTCCCCACGTCCTCCTTAACTTGCCCCTCCATGTCCTCATCCTTTCCCGTTTGCTTCTCCTTTCTGCTTTTCTACCTTCTTGTGCTTGTTCTTGCTTGTGAAATGCAAATCAGGCTCCAGTTTTTAATGCTTGGGCCCATATATTCCAAGAACAATCAATTCATTTCGATTTGAACTCATTTGCTCAGTTTGAATCATGAATCAACTTTGAGTGGATTTAATTTCAATAAATGCTGAAGACAAATATGTAAGTAGATTTGATTGAAGAACAGGTGAAAAAGATGAAGTTCCTAAAATTGGCAATCTTGGTGTGTGCCCTTTTGGAACCTTGTGTAAAGAATTTCATGCACTTGCTTCAACTACTCACCCCAAGGAATTTAAAATTGTTGTCAGAACTTAAATTTGACCTCTATTGGAAATTCAAGTCAGAATTAGGGTAATCATGAAAATTAGGGTGTTTTTCCAAAACCCAGCAGTCTGATGCAAAAGCGGTGCCCATTCTAGAATATCTGACGCTTGAAGGAGCTCACTGTCTCTATGACCAAAAAAATTCTGTGACACCTAGTTGTGAGCAAAAGATCACAACATAATACAGATAGAGAGAACATGGCAAATGTACAGATTAACATGATGTAGAACAGAACTGAATGGCTATCTTTGCAAATAATATGGTTCAAATAAACCGAATATACATTGAAGCTATGCCATATGAATCTCAAGCTATTGTTTAATTCAAAGGTTAATCTGAGACACTGAGCTGTTGATATTGAATCTTTGAGGCATATTTATATAGTCCGAGGAATATGCCTACCTCTAAGGGTGCAATAATGGCCAAATAACCATTAATGTTAATAGTAAATTTCTAATTGTGACCAAGGGCCCAAGTTTCTGAATCACAATCTAATTTCAAAATATTAACTTGGTGGCAGAAGGGTGAAGGAGCTGCTGGACATATAGCTGTACTATGTAGTTGCTATATTGTCTGAGCCGTACATGCTATGCATTCTTACTCACAATTGTGATAAGTACTAATCACTTTATGAGCTGTGACAAGGAAGAAGTCAGAACTTAAGTGAGTGCGGAGCTGTTGCCCAGCTACTAGTCACAAATTTTTGGCAAGGAAGTTCAAGTTTTGGATACAGACAAGATGCTAGTCTCATTTTCTGGGATAGTGTCAAGGACTGTTCAATACTCGTTCAACGGAGCCAAGAATACGTAATTGATGTTCCAGGTTTAACCTGCTACTTTAGCTCATGATTACTTTTATTTGGTAGAGTCTGCACTGGTTTAAAAATCACAGTTGACATGTTGAGATTCGAGTTTTTAAGCTCAGGAGTACTTGAATATCAAAAGCCAAAAATGACAAGAAGACATAGGATGAAGTATTTATTCCACATGTTCGTGAGACATCAAAGAGGTTTTTGCGGAGGGCACATCAGATGTGCTTGTTCCCCATAATGAAATGATACACTTCACTCCTGATTGGACCATCATTGGTTTCTTCCTTTGGTCTATGGTTATGGAACTCGGTTCCAATTTTGCTGCCGTTGGTTCATAAAAGATTGCGCCTTTATTTCCATTATATTGAGCTACTACTTTTATAGACCCGAGAAAGATATTTCAACTTCTTCTAGTCAATTTTTTGATGTGCAGTTTCCTTTTACTTAAGTAGCTTGTGTTTGATATTTGTGTCAAAATTTGTGAGTTAAATTTTTTCAAGCTGCAGCTTCTAATGTTCAAATGTGGTTCACGATATCTAGTCTCCCTTGAAGGAGATTTTTATGTTGGAACACCCTTAACATAGGAATACTAAGTTCCACAAATCAAAGTAGTAGCGTGACAATATGCATCTTGACATGTCATATTTTGTCTTACAAGGCATCAGACTTAGCCGATTATGATTATTCATGCCCTGTTGAAAAATTTTCAGCTTTGCTATTTCCTGATTTTTGTTGGAATGGTAGCTTCTTTGACTTTGTGAGGAAGCTATGATTTGTTTTTTTTACTTGCTATGATTTTAAGGTGGCTTTCTCAAAGACGATGCATCTGCCCATGAATGAAGCTATGAACTCATTTAGGCTCCAGCTGCTGGTGTAATTTATCTTTGACCAAGTTTAGTTTTTTTTCAGATGAATTTACATTTTCTAGTTCATGTAGGGCCTCTGTGAGTTGCTTTAAATTTTTCTGAAGTTATTTGGTATGGCATATAACAGAGGTCAACTATGCAACAATCGGTAAAACCCTTCCAAATGTGTAATATAGTAAAGCTTCATGTAGTTACAATCTGAGTTGATTTTTAAGTTTTACATTATAATTTGTTAGCATTTGGCAAAGTTCCAGGTGCCGTGGGTGCCGTACAGGTGCCGTGAAAGTTCCACGGCACTTGTTTTTTTAATTTTTTTTTTAAGTCATTTTTAATGGAAAAAACTTTAAAAAAAAAAAAACCAAGTGCCGTACAACGGCACGTGCCGTGGTACGGCACCTGTGCCGTGGAGTACTTTGCCATTTGGTTTCATATTTTATGCTACGCTCTGCTTTGTCAAGTATTCATGTTTGGTAATAATTGTAACGAAGGTTACTTCAAGGCACAATCACAAGCGAGTTTTGAAGTTTGTGACCAACTTATGATTCGAACAGTCCAATGATGCACAATTTAGTAATCCTATCTGAGCCATCATAGACATTGCCAATCTATGCTCCTTCCACACCCAACAGTGTGGATGGTTGTAGCGAGGGTGACGGCTTGTTAAATGTTGCTGCTCTATTGAGGAGATGTGGTTGCTGAAGGGCTTTGAATTATAATCTCTTATTTGTGTGCCTCTCTTAAGTGTAACATTCTAATCTCTTTCCTTCTTGCATTGTACAACTATGCATTCTTTTTTGGTTTGTTTCCTTGTTGCTTTTGCATTTTCCTACTGCAGTTATGTGTCCATTTGATTGGTTCCAACTTAATATTCGACTTTCTGACTTGCTTTTTAAGAGATAGCATAAGCAGTGATACATATTACATTGGTGACTCAAAGAGACAAGTTTTGACAATGTCGAGAGACATCCGTTGAGAATTACAAGATCTTAAAATATTTTTCATAGGATGCTTCTCCAGTAAGTTTAGAATGACCAAGAGCAAGGACAATTGAGAAGGAATAATGAAAGCTCACTATTATCATGGTGCAACTTTACACTTGTATAAAACTAAAGGTCTCAAGTCACGCTTAACATCTCTCTCATGAGCAACAAGAGCTCCTTGCTTTCATTAGGTTTGTTATTGTAGTATGAACATCAATGTAATCATTCATAAGATGCATTTCCTGTATGAAAGTCCCTAGGAGTTTAATTAGTTTGTTGGAAAATGTACAGGAGCATATTGTAATGATTGCATGTAATTGGAAGCAACTTCTCCTACTTTGCTCGATGGGCTCCATGCCTTTGCTTCCCGTGACATTCTTACTAGTCTATGCAAATGATGACTTTCTTAGGAGTGGGCTTGGTTTGGATTGTGAAGAGATTAGTGGTGAAGGAAACAATAGATGAGGGTGCGTGGAGGTGAGAGTGAATAGGAAATGTGGTGGACAAGAGAATTGTCGATGATGGGTGGGAAATGGAAATGTGGGGATTTTGTGGATCTGTACATCATCATCACCATTATTATATATGTCTTGGACATCCCCTACTTTTTAGAATGACAAGTTTCTTCTATTTGAAATCAGATACATCCTGGCTTTCAATTTGGCAAGAGCTGTGATATTTTTGAACAAGCTTTCCATCTCTAGAATGTAATTTCATCTCTGTAAGAAGATACTCTTCTCTTTGAGTATGGTCTTGATGCCAAATATTTCAAGCTCCTTCGAAGAAACTTGCGTCTCCAAGTCTACCTGGTGGTGATGAATGAGGCTCCTTTGAGTAACAAGTTGCAATATCCACTCCTAGTTGCTCACTCTAGCTTTCCATTTTGTCCTTAAACAAAGTTTTAAGCTTTTTGACTTAATAAATAAGATATTTTATATCTTGTATTTGAATCAATCTCTATATAGGGGATATCAATAAAAAATGTAAAAAAGATTAGAGTTTTGATTGAAAGGATCTTGTTACGCAAGAGTTATGGGCTTAGAAACTTAATTATTTAAGTTCTACTGGAGTATTTTTTTTGTGTGGCAGATTGGTCAAACTCTCGACCTCAAGTAGAGTATAGGTTGTCCTTAACAACTCGTCGCTTTTGGAACAACAATTTGCTAGAGTTGAAGGTCCTTATTAGGGATAAAGATTTCAAGTTGATGTAGGGTAATAGGGCTTAAAGTTCATGACAAAAGGATGTAAGATTATGCAATGTGCAAAATTTTAATTTTTTGTAACGTTTGCATTATGGCAAGAGCATATAATAGTTGAAGAAGGCAACTTATGTCCATAAGTTTGCACTTTGACCACGAAGAAGAAAAGTGTGTTTTTACAAACTCGAGGACCAGTATTTCAATTTGTATAATGAACTTCTTTCGAATCGACTTAGATATCTACAATAAGAAGATAGTTGATATTCATCCAAGCAACCAATTTGTTAGTGTTGATTTTTTTCAGTCTTTACGAGTGCATTTTTTTCACGAGCTATGACTTTTAATTAGGTTTTAAGCAAGTTGGAGTGATGAAATGTAGATTCTTTTTATATAACTATGACGAAGTAGGGATTCCATTTTATTGGCTTTGCTCTTCATTGTTGGCCTTTATCAAAAGTGAGTTTTGATGGGGCAAGGGAGATAAAAGAACGTGACCGGAGAAGAGAGTAGAAATATTGCGGAACAGCTCTCCTGTTTCAATCAGTTGCTAAATGCAAAAACAGTCTAATAGGTAGCTTATGCTAAATATAGTCATAGCTTTAAGTGTTCTAATTGCCCAACAGGATCTTAGAAATTCATACTCTAAAACAAGAGTACAGTCCACCGAAGAGATTAGAGATGACTTGTGTGTGGTACTCTTGAAATCAGATTCAATGTGACGTATAGTTCTGGAATAAATGGAAGAGTAGTATAATATCGCGAGTTCCACAGGCATCAAAGACAACTATTGTCTGATCAAAAATTGAGGAGTCGTAGACGTCCGTGTTCTGATCAGAGTGAGTAAACAAGCTCGATCAAACAGCAGTGAAAGTGCATTCAATCACAACAAGGATTCATCTACGTTGTACACAAATAGAAGCAAGCTGCTGGTATATTACACTAAAGCACACTACAAATAGTAATTATAGCCAAAATTTGATAGCGTAATTGGGAGGCTCAAATAATGCGTCTCATAGACGGAGCAACCAATAATCTGTGCTTAGATGATCTATTTATAGATTTTATCCGTGTATTAATTACATTGAATGCTTGTCACCTAATTAGGAAAGCCGTTGTGCTTGGAAGTATATGGCTTTTGTGACAACTATACACAGTATATACGGTCAACAATTCAGCATTGTCGACGCGGACGAGGACGTCGTTGGAACGTTCTTCGTTTATTGTAGACGACCTTCGGAAATTTTCTCTCTTCGCATTTTTCGCAAAACCTCGAAGGTGTCTTCCAAAAGACGATGATGTTTTTAAAACAGTTTAACGCATGAAAAATAGATGACCTTCGGGAATTTTTTCTCTTCGCATTTTTAGCAAAAAGCCGAAGGTTTGTTAAAAACAGTTAAACTTTTGAATTATGCAAGTTTTCGCATTTCGGAGAAATGCGAAAAAGCCAAAGTTGTTGAAAACATAGTGTGTTTCTACAGACTGTTGGAAAAGTAATGTATTTCTGCAGACTTGTTCTAAATGCAAGTTTTGTGGAAGTCTTTGAAGATGGCCAGGTCTTCAATGACTTCAAGTTATTAAACTTAACATTTGAACTTTGAAATTATGACAGGATTGGTTACCCTTTGCTAGAGATCAGCCGGAAGCCCGTTGTAGACGTTCTTCAAATAAATTAGTTGTCTAAGTTTGTGATTCCTGCAGGTATCAGATGAGCAAACGTAGAACCAAAATTGGCTTCACCTGACCCTAGATCAATGATCAATAAACATGCAGGAAGAATCATGAAATAGAAATTAGTCATTCACCAAGGAGGCAAACTATGGGCTTAATTTCCAACAAGTTTATCATTAGAGAAGTGATAATAATTTAGTACATTGGTCTATGTTCAAGCGTATGAAAGCTAATGTGGAGTATGCTTGTGATTGTGATTGACATCTCTTGGGCACTGATGAACTGAGAAGAAATGTCATAGAATTTGTTCACACATTGTGTGATGAAGTTAGTGGTCTCAAATTTTTTAATTGGTCTTTTAAGGTTGATTATTGAATGTCTCTTTTGTTATGTTGTGTACTATCTTGGACCAAGAAGTTGTACATGTTTCTTTATGTATTAGTGAACATATGATTCTTAATTGATGTCTTTGTCCAATTAGTTATTAGTGTGCATTTTACCCATTAGCTTTGCTATTAGAAATGGGAAGTGAAAAATGCAAAAATAAAAATAATACTTTTATATGAGGAACTAAAATCTTTATTTGACTAGCATTGCTCTTTAGTGCTAGCCTTCATCATGATGGAGTCTACCTTTGAAACCTCAAATGTTTGTGCATGTGGTTTAAACTTGCTCTTTGGCATAACTAAAGTTAGTAGGGATGTTGTAGCATTTAATCCATGATATAATTGATGGCGACATATTTTTTTGTTGTGTTGGTGGACATGCATTTCTTATTCAAGACCATCCAAGTCGTGGCCTATTTTTTTTGTGCTAAAATTTCCTGATTTTAGTGGTACATGTTGTCCACTTGTTATGCTATTCAATTAGGTCTTGAGCACGTTTAAGTAATGAAACAAAAGATTTTCTTATTTTATCCATGATGAGATTGCCACTTCATTTGATTGGTTTTGCACTTTTGTGTTGATCTTAATCATGATTGTGTTTTTGCTTCTTCATTCCATTTTTAGTGGTCGTGTTGCCCACTTGTTATGCTAATCAATTATTTGGCATGAAGCTGAAGTGATCAGAATTTCCAACATTGAGAAACTAGATAGAGCCCTCTTAGAGAACCTTTCCAAGCAAGTTCGTGACTCTCTCAGCTTGTTCTTAGGTGAGAGGTTTTGCAATACAAATAAAAAATAGCTCTTGGAGAGCACGAGTTGGAAACCAACCATCTGACTTGCTGCTTTCAATGTCTATGGTCGTAGGTTTCAACTGTTTACTATTACTATTGCTGCATCATGATCTAATGTTGCAAGCTTTCACTGAAGTTTGCTCCCTCTTGCTCTCCTGGGTAGCAGGTCATAGATTTTGTGCGACAGGTTATTGCATGACAAGGCCTGTTGTAGCAACTTGTAAACATCCACCCCCTCATTGTTTTCCATGCTAATCTCAATAACGAGTGAGGGGGCGACATGGAAAGAGATCCTTTACATGGCCTTTTGGCTTTTGTTGGCAAGTGTTTTGAGTGAGAAGAAACTCTGACCACTCTTACTATTTGATCTTGAGCAATTTGCATCCCATGCATGGGAAATTTGCCATAGGCAATTGCATAATCAACCCACTTGAGACCATTTAGTTATGTCGTAAGTTGAGGGTCCTCAACGTCTCTTCACACACCCATTTCAATTCAATTGTAGTCATAGACTTCCCATTTGCCTAATTGTACCTCAAGATCTCCCACTAAGTATTTCATGAACAAAAGCCCAACTTGGGTCTTTTGGGGTCTCATTACTTTTTGATAGTGTATAAGTATCTAGTTGCACTTTTGAGGGTGGGATCCGTTATATAGTCTACATAACAATCCCATAATTATTGTACCTTTGGATGTTGTTGGTGTCAGTCTCTTTTTGCTTCTTTTCAACGTAGTGGGTGCTGTGTTTCCAATGTTGCCTTGAATAATGTGATTCTGTAAGTTTGCCCTTTTGAATTTGGAGCTGAAGCATATTGCACTAATGAATCGTCTTGTGTGACTAGAGGCATGTATTAGGCTAAGTCGCAGACCATTATATTGAGCTACTTTTTTGTGGCCATGAAGCTCCATAACTAGCTTAAGTGGAAACCTGGTGGGACTGCTTCAGATTGCAGTGTTAGGGAAAGTGGTTTCCATTGTCATTTGAACTTTGAGTGTAGATGTCCTCCTCTCCTACTTGATAATCTTCATCCAATTCCTTTTTTTTTAGGTTCTTTAGAAGCAGTCTTTAATGAAGGTCATGGTTGCTTGAATGGTCTTTGATGTGTTGTGAGTCATGTTGCCTATTGTAAAATGAAATTTCTAAGTTTTTGTGATGATAATGATAACTAAACATTTTAGCAAGGGTAAGAGTGCTTAATATCATTGCAACAAAGTAGGGCATGTTTGTGTTGTTAGGGCAATGTTTGTTAGAAGCTCTATCTTGTCAATGTAAAATACACTCACTCAATGTAAATTTTCTAATTCTAGTTGGAATAGTAGCTTTTTTGACTTTGTCATACAACTACACATATGGATGGGAATTTTGCCATGCGACGTTGTCACGCGAACTCAGTACTTCACCAAAAATTTGACATTTTTATTTTGCATGGCTGTGTCACGCGTGGCACATCCACACCAACTTTTTTTTCTAGGGACCTTGCCAGTCAAAGATAAGTTGGAGGTGGGGCAAGAAAGCCATTTTTGAATTTTCGCCTGCCATGCAATTTTCTTTTAGATTAAAAGTTAAAAAATGAGTGCCAAAATCTTTTTACATGGTAGAGCCACACGTGGCATTGCCACAGACCTTTGTTATTTACCACATTTCCTATGGCAAGTATCTCTGGACATTTGCCATGCATGTCAAAAGTTAGAAGTTTTTTTTTTAAATTGCCACGCCTGGCAAATTTTACTAATTTTAAGAATTGTATTATTTTTTTTTTTCAAATCTATAGTGAACAATACGTTGATAAACAAACAACTCTATGATTAATTTAAAAGTAAATGAGGTTTTTTTTTAAAAAATTGTGGATAAGTGTGGACTAATAATAAAATGATCGTTATGTGAAATTATTTTTTTCTTCATATTATTAACCCCATGAGATTGCAACATATTAAACTTGGGTGGGCAAGCCCAACTCAAGCATGATAGATCAACTCACAATGTGTGAGAAGATTATGTCAAATTATGATGCATTTGAATAAAATTTGAAATATATTGATACTCAAATAAGTAATATTAACTATCATGTTGTACGGTTTTGTGAGGAACCGAGGAGAGTGTTTCTATTTCTGGCTGTCCGCCGACTTTTGTGAGATAATCAATCGACGATGACTGCTCATGCTTCTTCGACTAATTGAAATTATTTTCGGTCAAATATAATCTGCTATCTTATGCATTTATAGACATCATGATATGTGTCTATGCACTGATACCAAAAAAATGAATAGTATATATATATATATATATATATATATATATATATATATATATATATATATATATATATATATATATATATATACATGTTTCAAAAAAATCAAAATATGTTATTTTTTCTAATATTAAGAATGCAAGGTTGTATATGTTTGTGTGTTTGCAAAGATGAATGAATAATCGAATGTGGCAAAATGCATTCTTGTCTAGATGTTACCACAAAGAAAATGCTTCCTCATTAGAATATATAAATAATCAAAGCCTTACATTTTCTAATTGTTCTCTTAATTAGTTCAAACATCTATTGATAAATTTTTCCAATTCTGAGTGATTGTGAGATGTGTTTGAAATGAAACTTAAGAAATGAAATATTGTATCTATATATATTAAAACTTTACTGTTCACGGGCAGCGCTCACGTGGGACAGTCAACGTGAGAGCTTTTTTTTAAAAATTATTTTCCCTTCCCCTCCCCCTCTTCTCTCTGGCCGCCTGCCCAAGTGGGTGGGCAAACGTATTGTGGGAAGGGAGGCTTCTGCGCCCTCCCTAAACAAAATATTTTCAAAAACGTTTGCCCGCCCAAATGGGCGGGCAAATTGCACTAGTAAAGATGTAGATTTTTTGAAAACAATATATATTGGCCACAAATGTATTGTTTTATAACAAAATTAATTCTGACATATAAATGGTTTATTCATCATCACAAGATTCAAATTCATCAGCCAATACATCTTGCAATTTATCTATGCTTAGATGATATTCATTATCACTATAGAAATTGGACCCTCTCTCAATATTGTCCTTATGCAGAGAGTCACTATTGTTCTCTTCATCATTTGGGTCAAAATCATTTGATTCATTTATTAAGCTTTCAAGATTTATAAAATTTGAAGATATATGTACATTTTCATTAGATATATTTGTGTTGTCCAAATTTAGATCCTCCATTTGTTCTCAACATATGCATTTTCAAATACATGTCTTGCATGTGGCTTAACTTGAACAACATATCATCGATTGTTGTTTAGTCAATCTAGTTGAAAAAATACTTGCACATTAAACAAAGTTAAGATTAGAGATATGTTATCATAAAATTTCAATTCATAATAAATAGATGTAGTGAAAAAGTGTAGATGCTTAATATAATATTGGTTATGATCGAAAAAAAAAAGAAAAAAAAATGTGAAACTCATGCGCACCTGTTCACAATGGCAGGGCAACACCAATGTGTCTGAAAAGTCCATGCTTAGTGATTGATAGCAAAAAATCTACCACGTTCCTTTTTATGATTGCATTTGATCCTCTATAGTTGATTTTGAATCATTGCATGTCAAACAAAAAATATTTACCCATTTCATCAAAACACATCTTATATATGGCTTGTATGGTTTCTACATACTCAAGCTTTCTAGAAATTGGCTCGAGCACTACTTCGACTTTCTTGATGAAAAGATGACATCACACCACAATCATAAGTTCGTCGCTTCATATCAGTTCGTTCGATGCGATGATGATGACCTTATGCCCACATTGCACTATACTTTTGATCCAGTCACATTTTGATTATAATTTAAACAATAATCAATCCTCATACAAATAAATATTGTTTACTTTAAAAAATAGAGTTCTAGACAAACATTTCAATCACATCCTCTTGCAAATTTCCATTAGAACATTGATATGCTTAAATGTTTGATGTTCAGACAAAACTATAAGAGAACAAAAATATAACAATTGATCAAAAAGCATTCTGACATAATACTAAATGCAATAAAACCATAGGATTTTATTCAAGCATGTAAAAATCAGATGAATTACGAGCACAAGACTATAGCAGATGCAACCACGTACTCGAAACAATTTTGAAAAATAATCGTCTCTGTCTGATCCACTTCCGCTAATAAGTAGTGAAATGCTGCTAACAATACTCTATCATAAATTGAGTTCTTGAATCAATTGACTTGATTGATTCTATGTTTTTTTTATATCATTAGCTTAAGAAATGATCAGCTATTTATACTAGTCAGGAATGTCGCATGGGCTTATCCAACTGACAGTTTACGACAGTCGTTTTTCCCAAGTTGTAATTGGTACTTAGCCATATTGAGCTATAGATCGCAATTGGCATTGAGCCAGATTAGTTACAAGACAATTACTTGCCAACAATGGTTAGAGCAAGTCATTAGTAACATGTTCTGTTAACTATCGACAAAATATTTGTCGACCCTTTGATAGTTGTTCGATAGATATTTGTCGTTGTCATGTTTGTGAGTATTTATAAGCAATCGTAAGAGCGAAAGCCCACGATCATGTGTAAAGACTCGTAAACGATCAAACAAAAGCTCATGAGCAAATGTAAGAACCCACAAGTAGACCTAAAAAGCTCATAAGAGGCCGTAAGCGATCGTAAATTTGCTTTGCGATTCTCTTGTATTTTTGCAGTCTTTGCAATGATGAAAGTAAATCTATAACAACTGGATAAATAAATGGATGTAAATTAACAATTAGATTAGAATAATAAGAATAATAATCTAACAACTCCGACCGAACAAGTGGGGTGGTAGCCTCTTATTGCTTATCTTTCCTCAAAGGACATGCTAGATACAGGTCCCTGTATCCACAATTCTGGCAAAATGGTATGAAATTGCCTTACAACTTGTTAGGGCCTCAGCTATTATTGATTCTCTCCACATCCATAATATAGCAGCTCTAAATCTAGTACCACAAAACTATTGGCAACGATTGTTATCAACTCTCCATTCACTCCATCAATAAAATGCATAGGAATATTTTTTGATTCTTCGTCTTCTGAGTTGTAGGGTTCTTTAGTTATTTTCACCATATTCATCTATTGAGTCGTTGATTGTTGGTTTTGTACTACTTGCCCTTGGTTATAGCATGAATGGGGGGTAAGGCCAGTCTCGATAGTGGTTATAAACTACGACACTTGGTTGATGAGCCAAAGGAGCAGTATTTGGAGTTGGGTGTGCAACTTGGTTTCTAAGATTATATTGACAATCATTGTGTCGTGACTGGTCATATGGCGAATGCGGTATTATTGTGTAGATCGTTCTAATATTTGCCTCAACTATGGGCATTTGTTTTCCATGTAATTACTTGCACAATGAGGACACCATGTAGATTCTTGTCTTGCGTACTCTTGGGTGGCGGATTCGGGTACGAGCCATCCAACTTTTGGTCGACGACTATGGAAAGGTCAGAAGAGAGATTTCTAAAGTGCTCATTGCACTACATTTGCAATTTTTCTATGGATGACATTATCGTGCTAGTACTATTGGCTGTAGAAGTGAAGCATCATCATGAGATTTATCTTTACATTTAGCTCGTTGTTCTTTTCTACGTTTTGAGGGTTTAGGGTTGTCTGAGTCAGAATTCGTGCTTTCGCTATCGTCTACCCTCTTGATGGCTTCAACACCTGTGGTTTGGAATGAGACATACTTGTCTCGTCTTTTCATCAATTGTCTAATTTTCCTAGGTAATACCTGCCATGAACCAAGTGATGATGCTATGGTCTGGAACACTCTCGAGATTGCAACCGCTTCATAATCTCTTTATCCGTTCAATGTAGTCACATAGGGATTCGCGCGTTGCATATGAGAGAGAGAGAGAGAGAGAGAGAGAGAGAGGAAGAGAGAGAGAGAGAGAGAGAGAGAGAGAGAGAGAGAGAGAGAGAATAAGATTCTATTGTTTTGATTAGTCCACGTGTCCTTTAGGATTGACCAACATAGGTCAACCAAAATTTGCTTGATTGGCAAGTGCATTTCACTTTATCCTATTACTATATGTTTTGTTTTGATTAAAAGTTGCTGTATGTCGTGTTCTTTAGACATCTTGCAAATGTGTGTAGATACAACTTTCAAAATGAAAAAGCATGTTAAACTTAGGATTTATGTAAAAATTAGGTTTTGGGGAGTTAGAATAACGATAAAGTATAGTGATATAATATATATATATATATATATATATTATATAATATATA